>JAQFYE010000963.1:0-27199 GCA_034694305.1 Protaphorura glebata | reverse complement strand
CATTGAATTTTTTGAGTTTTTTTGCACTTTTTTGTTTGTTTGGACTTACCGGCTCTCTTTACTATCCGTCCACCCTCTTTGGATAATAGAATCATTGGGAAGGTAGGAAAGATAATAAAATACTAATGTTGGGGTTGCTTAACAGGGTGTATTGAGAATATTTCAATGTCCATCTTTTGTGGAAATGTGACCAAATGATTCTGGAATCGGCTGGGAATGTGGGGTTGCTTATTAGCAACGGAATGTAATTAACATATTTTAATGTCGATTGAGTGGAAAGGTGGTGAAGTTATATGTTGATGCTGCTTTGCAACAGAATGTAACGAAAATAATTTATTGACTGTGTCCGACGGCTAGGAGTAGGAATACCCGGCACTGTGGTCAGGCTTTTTTGCTAGTATACTATAAATGTAATACTAGATCTATGAAAAGCACCGATAAAAAACTGAAGTACCACGCACGCGGAGGTTGAGTTGCTATGCATTTTATTCTAACTACGAGACGTCAAAGTCACACGGACGAAGAAATATTCAGTAATTTCCTTCCTCTTCACCCTTACAGAACGTAACTGTGAGATTCAGAATTCATAATCCTAAATACGGAGCAGGTAATTGCCATTTTAGATGTTATCCAAATTTATCCAATTTATTGTAGAATTTTTTTTGTCGAATTTTTTTTATTTGATGAAAACTTCAAACGTTTGATTGAATACCTAGTCCAAATTTATTTATTGGATTGCACTGTGTTGTTGAAGGCAGAGCTAGAGCAGCAGCGAATGGCGCATTTTTAAGATGTACCTTGTTCATTTGATTGACACCTGAAATCTGAATCTTCAAAACTTATTAAAAGCGTAAATAATGTGCTATACGATACTGATTTTCATCTGATTTCATTTTCATCCTTTTATACTTTCAGTTTTTCAATGTGACATTACTGGTTTGGAGAAGTAACGAGTTTAAACCTGACAGTACCGTTATTTCGGACACTTTCTACTTAAATGATCACTTCTTTTAATGAGCAACAAAATAAATATTTTCTAAATATTTATAAATTCTACTACTTTTATTAGTCAGATTTTGAAACTGAGTTTTTGAGTTTTGAAACGTCATCTTGGAGCAACTGTTTTGTAAATAAATCCTATATCCGAATATTTTAAGTATAAATTGTTATTGAGGATGGCGTAAATTCTAAGAAATCGTGTTTATTACAAGAATCAGCATTTCCTTCGCGAAAACCGGCCTGCTCAAAACGATGGCTTAGAATTTAGTCTCGAATTCAGTATTGAATATTTGGTCTGTGCAATATTGGATATTATGACGACACTAAACAGTTTCTGATTTGATCGAATGCTCTTTTTCAGAATGGCAACTTGCTGGTCAATTTTGGCTCACCGGATGTCCACTGGACTTTTCTCGGGAATGGCGTTATCGTGTACCCTTTTGGGAATGCCGGCGATCAGAAGTACCTCAGACCCACTTCCAGTCTGGAAAGGAATTTATGAAAACGGAAAAGACTTCGCCATCACCACGTGCCTGGTCACCATCGGCAGTGGGATCTACAGTTATACTCAAACCAAAAACCGAGTTTTCCTTGTGTCTGTCGGACTTCACGCTTTGATTATTCCAGTTACTTTAATTTTAATGGGTCCTGGAATTCAGCGGCTTTACCATTTGGAGAAGAAAGAAGATGCGGCAATCCGGTCTGAGATAGAAGCTTGGAATAAACTTCATTTTATTCGAATTTTCCTTGGATTGGGAGCTTTTGCTACAGTTCTTTTGTCTGACCACAAATGTCTGTCTAATTTGAAGTGTAATAAATTGAGTTAATCGTGGCATCTCAAGGCTGAATGGTGGTGCAAAAATAGTACTTGAAAATAATGACAAGGCCGGTAGTATTAATTACATTACAGTTGCAATAATTAATTTGCCTTGACTCTCCAAACTAATTCTATAATTTCATACACTGTATTCCTTTGGTAGAGTTCAATTCGGCCAAAATTCGTCCAAATAAATTGTGGGCACAAATTGTAATACGGATTTCGATTTCGTAGAAATGATTTTGAAAAGTTTTATCCGTACTATTCCGTACAAAATGAGACAACCTAAGTCCTAATGTTTCCCGATACCGTGTAATTGTTAACAATTTTTTTTACTTCATCATGATGTGAGGTGGAACAAATTATAATAAAATGAAGTTGATTGAAATCATCTTGTCTCTGCCAATTAATTTATTTGCGTTATGGATTTACGGTAGTGTACACACGGAAGTTTATTTCTGCTTTTTTAAAACATGTGTCAAAACAACTTGAACTTATGGCGATGATGGTTTGTTCTCTGAATCATTTTCGAGAGATTCGTAGAGGCTTTCTGGCTTTCTCACTGAACAAATGTCTGTATACTTTATTGAAAACTTGGAAAATTCTTTGCTTAAACTTACGGGAGAAGTTAAATATTTGCAATTGTTTCAAGTCAGAATTATATATATATATATGTATATGGTGAAAAAATACGGCTGATTTGGCGATAAAACGTATAGAACATTTTCGTCGTGATCACTCTGTACTCTGTGGAGACAGAAATTATAGACAAAGATTTTACAGATTTAAATGCAATTATTAGCTCCAATTCAATGATTTGTGGGCATATATTTCCCCGAGGCAGGTGAGATTATGATATTTCTTTACGTTTAAAACGTTACTTCATGTATTACTTTATATGACAAACTTCTGAACAAGACATCGAGGGCTCATTAATTTTACCTTACTCAATATAAATAATTAATTAAATCCATATTATTATCTTAATCAATATAGTTTGTGTCATCATTTTAGTTTGTGCAAAACCGCCTTTCTAGCCCCAAAGGACGAATGGAATGCAATTAAAACAAAATCGAAATTTGTCCTTGATGGATGGATGTGTTTTTTGTTGCGGTTTAAATGTTTGTCTACTTATTTTTTGTGGCAACAAGCATATTGCGCTGATCATTTGCCGATCTCTTTAGTTCAGTCAATGTAATGACCTGTATTTAATGGGATATTGTCTATGAATAAATTTGAATTCTGACTTATGATTGTGGGGTGGGCAATGCAATGTCGCCGATGCATTTCAATAAAATATGAAATTAAAAGCTGTCGGTTGCACAATTACAAAACATGCAGACGAATTCAACATTCGGTTTATTTATACGTTGCAAATTCTGGGATTCTGTGAGAATATATCCTCTGACTATTTCTTTATGTCTGTGCATTTATCACTAGGCATTTGAATTTGATTATTTTGGGCTTCTGTAATAGAAGTAATATATAGAGTAAGTAATTGTGTTGATTATTTTACGGATGTTTTAGAAACCTAAAATAAGTATTTCGCGTTACTTTGCCGAAGCTTAGCGGACTAGAAAGTTTTTTCAATGGGAAAAGTGTTTGAAATATGGCAAAACCCGAAAACACTAATATTTCAATTTCAATTCGAATTTTTATTAAAATACTTACAACGCCCTCTACAAGACAGGTCATTAGTAGAGCATCCTGAATCTACAATGAGCATCTACAATTTTACAGGAGCCGATTGCGTATCTTGCTCCATTGTACGTATCTTGTTTGGTCGATAAATCCATTCAGATCAAGTTGACGATTTATGGCAAGCTTCTCAGTTACTATCTAAACGACCGATCGTTTCACTTGAAAATTGATAAAAACATTGACCGGTACAATCAACTAGCACGGGAGTACGACAAAATGGTGTTTCAACCTGAAGCACGATTTCAGCAATTTGTTCACTGCAAGGTTTGACAAAAAGTTTAGTTTAAAATTATTTTTCTGATTCCGGCTTAAAAAGAATATCCATGCCATGTACGTACCTGGTTGAATTATTGAATTAAGCTAACATCGGAATAATTTGCAATCAGAGGCCGGAAATAAATTACGAATCAAGGAATATTCACAGATTTGAAAGAAATCACTGGGATGTTTATTGTAAAAACGGGTTCACAAAATTCAATTAACATTATGCAAAGTATAATCGTCTCAATCAGCAATTTGACAGTCGAAGGGTTTTATCAAATCTGTTCCTGCAATTACAAAAGCATATGCAATTAAAAAATTAACTGTAATTGCATTTTTGTGAAAACATCACTTTAACTCACAAATCTTTGGTAGGAGTCTTTCTAACCCAATTACGATTCGGAAGTTTAATATAAAAAAATCTGCACGCACGCAGAAATTAATTTTACTTCTTGAAATGTCAATTATGTAGTAGTTAATCATCCCAGAAATCACATGAATTTAACAAATATTTAAACTATAGGTACAGATATATATTTATACATATGATACAACAATGAAGCCTTCAAAAAGATTTTCGAGTTTTGTTCGGTTATCCATAAAATTATTAGCCGTTGGAACTTGACTGACTGTAGGCACTTCTGGGGCGAACTAACCTCTAAAATATGCATTAGTCATAATGTAGTATCAATTTCAATTAATTGATGATTATTTTGAGAAAGGTGTTAATTTTAGTCCATTCTCTCGTGATAAAATGCAAATGAAACGTTATAAGTGTATTCTACCTAAGCTCAAGTTAGCACCACCCAGTTCAGGGTCAACCGTTTAAGTTGGGACCCCTTGAACCAGAATTGATGATTGATTATTGTTTATTTCAGTTTCGTGAAAACATAGTTCGGATGCTCTACATTCCAACTTTAGAAAATGGGAACGTGTTCTTGATTGTTAACAAGTTTGGGAAGATTGGTTTATATCATCCGGAAAAATTTACGCTTATTCACACGTACATCCTTGACTTATCAGTTCCAATGCATCCTCAAATGCCCAAGGGTCTTCGTCAAATGGCCAAACGAAATAGAGAGATTCCTCCACCGAAATGTCAGCGGATTCATTTAGTCATTGACGCTTGTTTTGCACCTGATGCGAAATCTGTCTTGTTCATCACGACGAAAAGCATTTTGCAATGGTTAGTTTCCTAATTTCGAATAGTACCCAGCTGGGTGTGTCACAGCCAATAAGTTATATCAAGAGCAACAAAGACAAATCCGTGAATATTTTGTCCGAAAAAACTCATCACTGGGAAACTGCAGATAATTGACGATTTCAGCCGTCACAGAGTTTCAAAATTGTTTTCAGTGCTTTGAGGGTTAAATAACCTTCAAGGGCTACACGAATTTATCAAATGGATGGCATTATGGCATCTGAACCACTTTGTGACACGTACATGACAAAAAATAGTTCCTGTCAGTTACTGACGTTTGCAAAACTGAAAAATAAAATGTAATTGTACATTTTGGTTGGACAGGTACGACATTGGAGAAATTGAGAAGCAAAGCATAGGTCTTGAAATATTCCCAAGAAAGGAGTTCTTAACATTGAAAAGTGGTGAAAGTCCGGTTCCATTGAAAAATAAAGGTCACGTTGAAACTCACAGGGTCTTTGGTCTTCGAGAATACCCAACATGTATGGAGTACTATGGGATTGATAAATCTGAGAGTAAATCAAATTCAGAAGACACGAAAATGTCGAAACTACTCATTGGGGATGGAGAGGGCTGTGTCACTGTCATATTAATTGACAACCCTAGAAAGCCTCTGGGATTCAGGAAGATCAGAGGAGTTTTGCATGAAATTAAAGCGATGGTGTGTTGAAAAATATCTTGACACAAAAATGACAAATAGTTTATTACCGTATGTTTTAAATTATGGTGAAAGAATCAACTTTTTATATTTGAATATAGGAATTAGTGAGTCGTGGGCACCTAATGGTATACAAGGCGCACAACGATCTAGTGAATGAAATTCAGTACATCCACCAACGACAACTCATCATATCTTGCAGTCGGGATAAAAAGTTTAGTCTATTTGTGAAAGATTTCACGGAAACCGTAGATCCATACATTATATCGTTGCCGAAGGTTTGTAATTTTTTTCCGGCCCTCTTATCTTTAAAATTGAAAAACCTTGATTTGACTTTTGTCTAGAAGTTCGACAAGATCGGACATTCTGCTTATCTGATGATCTTCTGAACCAAATGCAAACCTGACATATATAGCACACAGCTTTCAAGAAATGTTTGTTCAACTTTGGCCAAATACCTAATGCTGACTCTATCCGAGTAGGCATGTGAATGTATCTGAATCAGACGAAATGTTTACTACAATTGACGTTATCTGACCAATACTCTGCAAAATCAGACTATCTCATATATAGATTTACAAAATACTAAGTATTTTCTAAATCTGTGGACTATCTTAATCCAGAAACCCAAAACAAATCAGAACAAACAAGATAATATATGTCCGAATTATCTGCGATTTAATATTTAACAATCTTTACTGACCAACCATAATCTTGATATATATTGTTTGTTTGAAAGGGAGTAACCTGTTTCGAACATTCCGAAAGTTTGAAGAGAATAGCGACAGGAAGTGACGATCATGTGGTCCGCTTGTTCAATCAATTTGTCGTCAATATGCCACAAATGGAACTTATGGGTCATCGAAGTCCAATAATCTCGATTAAATTTCTCCAGGTATACTTGGATATACCTACATTTAGTCCTTGCGTAACGTAGATGCAGATGTACAAAGATTGCAGTTTGGTCTGATAGTTGAATAAATCAATCAAATCAAATCAAATCAGTTCAATCCAAATAAGCAGCATTCCTTGTATGGATGGCCCAATCCCTCAGCAGACGCTCATGGCTGTCGACTAGTCTTTCGCACGAGTCCGATTTTGGCCGGACTCGGACTCGTACGAGTCCGGACTCACGACGAGTTCCGAGTCCAAATTTGTCTCGGACTCGGACTCGGACTCGAAAGGCACGACTCCGAGAAGGTCCGGACTCGGACTCGGCCTGGGACTCGAGTTCTCCCCATTTCTTTAACATGTAGATATATACAATTTGGCCTGACGCGGACTCGTACGAGTCCGGACTCACGAGTCCGAGTCCAAGTTCGAATGATCGAATCGGACTTGGGCTTGTCAACGACGAGTCCTGCATGATTGGACTCGAGTCCGGACTCGTACTCGGACTCGAGATTCGAGTTTTGGACTCGGACTCGTGCGAAAGACTACGTCGACGGTGAACGTTTAGAGAATTTCTTCACTAATAACTTTTCCCTGCTACTAATGGGGATACCATCCGGCATCCCTAGGATGAATTTCGAGAGCTGCGGTGTTTGATTGTGTCTTACTGGAGAAGGAAATTAATTGGTGAATTTTCTTATTTCTCAAGGTTCCTTTCTCCGAAAATTCCTTACTGCTTTCACTTTCGACGGACGTGGTAAGAACTTGTTCTTGTGTTGAGAAAGTTGATGTTGCAGATTTCTTTTGCATTTTAGGAACTCCGAGCTTGGAATCCAATTGATTTTATCTGTCTACAATCTGTTTACATTTCATTTCCGATTCGTCCAGCAATAATGTGCAAAACTCCGGAATTTGCGAAAAGGTGTTTGTATGTCTTCCAGCCGCACTACAACGACGAGGTCAAACTTGAAGGCAAAATTAAAGACTCTTCAAAAGTGGGAGTCAAAAAGAAATCGGACCAAATGCAGAGGGATTCCGATGGTCAAATAATTCTACTCTACTGCAATAGTTTTGCAACTTTAGAAATTGAAAAAGAAACTTCTTACTGGCCATTCGATTTTGAAGATTTTATAACCGATTTCCAGGAAGCTACTTCAATATATGAAAAGAAAATTCGAATGAGGCAACAATCGGTGTCCAAAAATCCAAAAATCGTTACACTAACACCTGAAGAAATTCAAGGAATTGAGAATAATCTTGATTTGACAGTCAAAGATATCTTAAAAATTAAGAAAGATGTTGACAAACAATTAGGATTAACGAGACGTGATTCTGGAAATCCAGGATTGTCAATTCAAATTTCGAATAAATTGCAGTCCATGAGACATCGAAGCGGAAGTGAAGGTCTGTCAAAGGAAGAATTCGTAAAGCGTGGTGCAGTTTTTCGATCTTTTCCACTTTATGATGTTCCTACTCTCAACTTTATAACTAATAATAAAATGCCAGTTACTGATTTGATGAGAGGGGCCGGGATTTATAAAGTGACTTCAATTGAAGATCTTCTCACGCAAAAAGCAAGAAAGTGCTTTTCGCAAGAGAATTTAGAAAGAAAACAAAGGGAAGATGCATTCTTTCAAAATAATGACGACAAAGAATTACAGCAAAAATTAGAAGAGGAACTTTGTTCAGGTTCAGAATACGAAGATAATGAAGATGAAAATTCCATGCAAAATGAATTTACCCAGTCGGACAATGACGAATATCTTGAGACCAGTTTAAAAAAGTTGTCAGAATTTCAAGGGGAATTACATGCAAATTGTGATTAGTCGAATGTGACCACATAATGATCTTTTTTCGAACAGTCGGTTGGAGTTAATTTAATTTGACTTAACACAATTAAATTAATAGGATAATTGTTTACTATAAACCAATTGCTCTTTTATTGCAGAAATAAGTAATTCACGATAATATACGGAATAGATCAAAAGGAGGCTTCGCGGCGTGATCTGCGAGTTGTTTTATTTCACAAATTATTAATATTTGTTTTTGTCTAGTTCGAATTTAGTTATGCTGATATAATATTTGGCTTCCTTAGAATTGTAAAACAGTTAGTGGTTCAGTAGTTGATAGTGTTACGTTGTAGCCTAAACATGTGCAGAACTAACTGTGAATAGGATCTTTTGGAAGGAACCGGGGTTAACGTAATACCTTGGAAATACATCCTTCAGCACTGAGGAGTATTTCTTGCAGTTTTGTAATGGAAGAATAAATTGTAATGTCTTAAACACAATCAAATCTCTTCGAAAATTTTGCAGAGGAACAATTCAGACTTTTGCCAGATTTATTTGTCAACAAAGTAATTACGGAAGCAGGTTTCATTTATCATTATTAAACAAAACAGCTCAGCGCAGAATTTGCCATATAATCATTCCCGACTTTTGATTACAATGATTCACTCCACGATTATCGATTATTCAATTTTTAGTTGAATACCATAAATGACCTAAAAGACCACTGCTGGTGCTGACTACAGTGGGGGGCTCAAATATAACGCGGGTCTTTCTCCATCTTTGTACATAAGACCTAAAGTTTTTGACCTCTGATGTTCTGAACCCACCTGAATGAATAGAATGCGGGTGCTCTATTAGGTCATTCACGGTAATTGCGAGAATTGGGTATATTGAATTCATTACGTACGTAACCAGACAATTCCACAATTCAAATGCGGGTCCTTAGCTTAATTTTCGGCAAATGCTGTCTCTAGTCAAAACAAATTGACCGTTCAGACTGCCAGAGTCAGAATAGGAGAATTCTTTAATAATGTCATAACGCTCCGTTGCCCAAACAGTTCAGTATAATGACCAAATTAAATTAGTTTCCATTAGGTGTCCGCGTCCATACACGTGCGTTTAGCAAGAAACTGTGGAATGGTCATTATATCAATATCAGTATCAGTGTATATTTGAACTGGATAATTCCTTTTATTCCTATTATTCAGATTTCATGAATCCGAAAATCTGTTCGAAAAAAATATTTTTATTGAGAGCTAAAATACATTTTGCCTTATAGTTTTAAATCCGCGATTTCTTCCATGCGCGATAAACATGTTCCGCTATCAAAGTGCTGCGTAAAATTAGAACATAAGCTTACGATGTGCATTTACCGTGAATGACCTAATAGAGAACCCGAGTTCTGTTCATGCAGGTGGGTTCGGAAGTCAAAAACTTTCACCACTTTCTCCATCAGAAAACATGTAGAAAGCTGGAGAAAGACCGGCGTTCTATTTAAACCCAAGCTGTATTTTCAGCACCAGTGGTCTATTAGGTCATTTTTGGTATTTCATCAGTTTAAAAAGATGTATATTTCAAGTCCTTCTTCCAGATTAAGTTTGATCGGGATGAAAATCATTTAGCTACTGTTATTGGCTCAAAATCCAATATATAACGTTAATTATTGTCCCTTTTTAATGTTATACAAATCTAATCTTGTATATTATGTCCCGTAAACGCTTTGCAAAATTTTTTGGGTTTCGGTTACGGATACGGATTTCCCTTGTTTTTTAAAAAATGAAATCACCTTGCTCAAAATAAGACTTTTCCGCATGAAAAGCGTCAGAATTAAATGAAAAGTTGAGTCATGATCGAACCCGTGGGTGCGGGTGGAATCTCATCAATTTTGGTAATTAAGGTAAGTTTGGCGTTCCAGAACATTGTTGGGGAATGTGAGAAATTAATTTCAGAATTTTGGAAACAAGATAACAACAAAACGAAAGGAAATTATTGTTCACTCCTCGTAAGATCTATATTGATTCCACGGAACATTGACATTTTTGACATCGACTGTAAAGATTGAAAATCATTACCGCAACTGGAAAGTTGAACGGTCGAAGAAGCAAATTCGTGGTTCGCATCATTTCAATTCTTAATCGAGACATATCTTCACCAGAGCAGCGCAGCCTAAAGTCCCTAAAGTTTATCAATCCTTGGAATGAATCTGGAAAAACTTTTTCGGCATTCACTAACTTGTTCAAAACATCTCTGCAGATCTTTCGAAGAGTAATTTCGCTGAGGATGAAACTTGCGATTTTCTCAGCGTCGAAGCATGGCGTTATCGGGATTATGACTTGGGACAATCAAAGTGACCTAAAGGACCGAAAGATCTCTGATTATATTATAAAGGTCGGTGCTCAAGTAGAGCCCAGGTCAAAACGCATAAAATCCGGAAATAAAGTCCAGGCCCGGGATCGTTTAATGTTGAATAATACCTCTATCCAAAATATTTTGACTCTATCTATCTTTGAACTTGAAGGATCGCGATCGCATGAGGAGCTGGAGAGCTGGACATGATTATTATGAATGCGAAAACGATAATTATGTCCCTCATTGAATTGTACATAAATCATACTGTCAAATAAACGACAAGCGCCGAACCGGCACTAATTTGACTACCGGCGCTTAATCAGACCAGCACATATTTTTTTCTTTCAGTAAAGTAAATTAATGATCTTCACAGTAAAATACAGAAAAGATGCTATCTTGGGAATTCTATCCTTCATGCCGACATGACGGAACTCGTAAGACTCCCGTGCTAACTGAGTCTTGGCACATCCTAATCAAAACGGGATAACATTTAAAATGTTTTTTTGTACCTGTGGGTATTATCAATTGTCATGCATCAAATCATCTAATTTATATTTGTTTCTTGATTTTAGGAATTAGGATGACAATACTATGGATTATTTCGATTATTTGATGATGTGTTTTTCACACCTTCACTGTTATTTGACTTTTATTGATGACACAAAGATCTCGTTGGCCATCGAAAGCGCCAAAAGTGTTTGGGTTGATTGGACGAGTGGACAGACAAGGTGTGTGTTGTTTTGACCCAGCCATACTTCGCACTCCGCCCTCTGTTCCACGCTTTTTTCTGCGAGAGGGAGAGGAAGAAAGAGACAGACTCAAGACTGCAAGCAAAAGCTGGATGTCGGTTGACCGACCTCATCAGCTTTTGCCTCCAACCAAAACACACCTCACGCACTCCGCTAATCTTCTTTTACTACTTTTGACTTTCACTATTTTACAGTATTCTTTCTTGACATCAACAGTGTTTTTTTTTTGTATCAATCAAGTCAGTACATTTCCAGTTGGGCAGAGATCAATTCAAAGACGATGAGTTTTTGAAATTGTCAGTCAGACGAAGAGAATGGAGTGCATGCATGGATGAATGAAAAAAAAATGGTTCTCAGTTTCCGGCAAGCAAATTCAAATTTGAGTACTTCCATCCATGAGTGTGTAAGGAATATTATTTTTTTAGAAATTACAATAAAAATTTAGAATTAATATTCCGCGTGGCGTTAGGTATGTTATGTCCAAATATCGCCGCTTACCCTTTCTGTGCAGATTGGGTTGCTTTCCGTTCTCCGACTGGAGAAAGTAGCTTTGCCCCAGTACACAGTAATTGATAAACGGAAGAAATTCTAGTCACTAGTTAGTGGAGAAATTCCTTAGGTTAAGGACCAACGACACGTTGTCAGTGAGAAGGAGTCGACTCCTTACATAGGGATATGATTAGGGACTGCCCTTTACATCACTACCATTCACCATTATGATTTATAAAACATAAATTAACGAAGTCGCAATCGAGACTAGGAATTTGGGAAGATGGGATCTGGGATCGTTATTATATAATGCCAGCAACTGAACTTAATTGTATGTCCATTAGTGCTTCGAGTTTTTGGAAATAGGTTTTGAATTTTGATATTTGAATCCATTTAATGAAATTAGAATGTCATTCTACCTATTTAAAAGTTTGGTTATTTTTCTGCTAATATTACTGGTTAAGTTTTACATTAGAAAAGAATTCACTGCATCCGACCATAGTCTTTGCCATTTCTCATATTCCCGCACTAATTTGACATTTTAATTCGAGATCGTTAATTTTAAGGTTCTGTTATGAAGTGGAGACTCACGGCCTTGACCTCAACCTCAGCACACCAACAGTAATGGAAAGACTAAGCTGCTAATTTTGATGAATCAGTGAGTGTGAATGGAGTTAACAGTCACGCCAGGAAATCAGTCAGTCAGTGTGATCTTGATTTTGTAGTGAGGTGGACTGATGTATGAACGGTGGGAAACTCTTTCAAATTAATTGATCAAAATTACGAATTAATTATGAGGAATTCATTAACTGGATCCGCGAATGTAAAAATGCCTTCGACAACGTCTGGGAGCTCAAGTGCCTCAAAACGGAGGGTGAGTGAGTCGACTGTGACAGCTGCTGAAACCGCGGCTAACGGTGCAGCAGCAGCAGCAGCTGTCATCAATGGGAAAATAAAGGCCGAGAGTTTGCAGGCCGACAGAGAAGCCTTTCTTAATGCCTTTGAGAGTAAGTGTTGCAGTGTATAAATATAGGATCAAGTTTTGTTTTCAGTAGTCTTTAGTTATATTTTAATTTGGAATCTGGTTTGGTATTTAATCTACAGAGCCAACACAGATATACCGCTACGTCCGCAGCAGAATGATACATTCCGTAAGTGAAATTTCGAAATGTTTGTAGTAGCCGTGCCATACCCCAAAACTTACCCACCCGGGTCGACGAAGGGGTCCAATTTATTTTCGTCAGGGGCAGTCTTAATCGCGAGCGGTCGAATTTTGAACATTAGTTGCATGTAGTAAGTTGTTTTTTTACGACGTATCCTGCTAAAAAGAATGGCGCCCAAAACACGGTATAATTCACAACTTTCTTGGTTTCTTAATTTTTTCGCGCGAAGCGCGAACTATTTTGACAATTTGCTATGTCGGTACCCCATAACTACTGAGAGTTCAATTAAGGATACCCCTCCGGCTCAATCGGAGCCACTGGCTACCACCGGCCAAAAAGTTCCAAGTCAGTACATATGCGCCCGTTAACGCGTACGGCATACCAGAGTAGGAAGGTATGACCTGGGTGTCATTTGACCTCCCTGGACTTAGGAGTGAGAGATTACGACGGCGTAAAATCTAAGATTTCACACGAACGTCATTTTCATTTCATTTTTGAAAGTCGAGCTGGGGTCAACTTTCAAAGTTAAATGAAGACGTGAAATGTCGAATGAGGGTTTTTAAATTACGCGCATTTATAGTTGACGCACCTTTTCCACGCGCGAGCCAGCGCGACAGGAAAATTGACGTGAAATGAAGTAAAGTGAAATGAAATGAAAATCATTTCATGAAATAAAGATGAGACCTAGTTAGGATCTATTGAAATTAGAGTGGAAAATGGAAAATAAGTATGAAAAGAAGGGGAAATAAGAAATGCAAATTTGCCAACATCACTGTGCCGGAGAAATTGAATTTGTCAACTTCATTTTCGCCAATTTCACTTTCGCCATTATCACCGCACACCCCTTCTTTGTAGTATTTTGAATTTCGTGGGTTTTTAAATTATTAGTTGATTTATCTGTAGACTTGAAACGGAAGGATTAAAGGAGAACAAAATCAGCTAGTACCGCTTCTTGAGGGACCGGGGAACGATTGTTGTAGATAAGGGAGGGGATACGGATAGGGTCATATAAAATGCTTTCTTATTCGTAATTTCCTATTTGCGGTATTGTGTTACAGTTAAATAGTTCATTTGTCTTGCACTCATCATCTCATTCTCTTAAAATTCTTTAAAAGTGTGTTGTTTCCACCGACCACCCGTGCAGAAAGGTTAATACAGTAAATTCTCTTAAAATATTCCCAAATTTGATTAATTTTACGACTCTTGTTTCAGCCTATATTTCTACATCGGAATTTATCCTACATGAAACATCGCATGTCCCGATCGCATAAGGGTCGGGAAGGCTTCAAAGTATCTGATATGTTGGAGAAACACCGCCTAAAGCTGGAGATGTTGGAAAGGAAAGAGAAAAGCTCTTCAAAACTGAATATGAAGAATTTTTATAACATTGTACCGGTGGGATTATACGATCCATGTCATAATTGTGAGTACTTTATTTTCTATAACCTGCGCAAACGTTTTTTATAGTTTAAAATATTTCATTTCAATTTACCCGAGTCGAATTAGTCGAATAGAGTACTGAGTGTAGAGTCTTCTTAGTAATTTTTGTATCAAATTGTTTACGTATTGGAGATTAGTGAGTGGAGTTCTTAAATTAGAAACTGTCCAGTTATTTTTTTTAAATTAGTGTTGAACCATTTTACCAGGAAGCTAGACTTAATTAATTAAATTAATTTACGTCTTGAATAGGGTCACCGGACGCGAAGGCCAGAGTAGAGTTGCAAATAGCTCGGATTTGTATGAAAAAGAGAAAGGAGGTGAGAACACCTATTAGTAAAGCGTTTGAAGGAGTGTGTGATGTCAGAATTTTGAAAGACTGTACTAACTCGCCGAACAGGGCATCAAGTACCGTCTCTCAAGCAAAATATCCAGTTATTTCGGTCCCTAGTGAGTGCTTCAATTTGGCCAATGGTCATGTGGTTAGATCATACGTTCTCATGGTGAAGGTGACTGTTTCCAAGTCCGACTTAGTCAAAAGCGGTGGTTCCAGCCTCCCATTTTCGTCTTCAGTTGCGGGGAATAAAAATATAGAAAATGGAGGTGGCAGTTCTAAATCTAATTCACCGTCCAAACTGAGTGCACAATATTTGCAAGTTTCGAGGAAATCAGCTTCGGTCGCAATCCAGAGGTTGAAGGATTTCAAAGATTGCAAGGATTCCTCTGGAGGAAAGTCTGAGGCAACCGACTTAAACCCGAAAGTTTTTGTGAAGGAGGAAATTGATCCATTTGAGCCAAAAACGAAGCGAAGGCGTTCTGCTCCGGCGGTTAGGGATACCGAACAATTCGTTTATGCAAACATTTCTGCGAATCCATCAGATTCTCCTGAAGATAGCGTAGTTTTTATGGGTCAAATTACGATTTACGATAAAGATATGAGCATCGCCTTAGGAAATGCAGATTATGACATGCTTCTGAATCAGAGTCTAAAGAGACGCTCTTCGTTCAGTCTTAGTCGACTTGTAAAACATGAAACGTCGTGGGAGATTCTCGACTCTGTCAGATTTGACGAATCTGTAACGGTAAATAAAATTATTTTGTCTTTACAATATTTTTCAAATTTTGCGGAGAGGACTATCCTTGTGAATTTAGTCATCGGAGTCACTAACAACCCGAACACCCAGTTTCAAAACGTTGGATTTTAGAATTTGAGTTACAACTTCCTCAGAACTCTTTTCTTTATCATTTTCTAAACTGCACACTTGGGTTGTTAATCTTTCCGACTTTCCGAGTGGGCCGAAATTAATGTTTCTCAGTCGATAGAATTTATTTTTGCAAACTGTAATCCACTTTCAGATGGCTCCGGATTGTCCGGAGAGACATATCAATAATTTTGTTTTGAACCAACAAATTTCCATTATCCCAAAAATCAATTACATTTGACTTTATTAAATTGTGTTAGTATAAAGTTTAAGTTTTATAATATATATTGTGAACACTAATGCAAATATTTGTTCATAATATTCCACTTCCTAGAACCATCCTAAAGTGCAAATCGTTCCGGGCAGCGGTGGGAAAGCAAAACTGAAAGTAGCAATAAGAACATCACCATTGTCATTAGGGAAATTTGTGGACCATCCCGCAACAATTAATTCTTCCTATTCTACTAACGGTATGTCAGCACATTTTATGACATTAAGGGCCAGTTGCACCAGCGCCAGTTAAACTAAACTCGGTTTAAGAAAAACTCGGTTTAAGCGTTAAACCGTCAAAATCGGGGGTTTAACTTTAAACCCTGGTTAAGACGGTGGAGGAGTACTGTTGGGTATTCTCTTACTGTAGTGTCATGGCCGCCGTTACTTGGTAGTTGGCCATCCACAAATTACGTCTTCCAGACCGATCCACACGTACAGTCTTACGAGGATGTACGTGTGGATCGGTCTGGAAGACGTAATTTGTGGATGGCCATCTACCAAGTAACGAAGTAACCTCGGCCATGACACTACAGTAAGAGAATACCCAACAGTACACTACTACAAGATTTCATTGGTTGGGCTCTTAATTGCTGAGATATTCAAACAACTAGGCAGGACTAGATTGCAACTTAAACTGAGTTTAGCTTAACTGGAGCTTGTGCAACCGGCTCTAATTAAGTTATTAATTTCAAATAGATTTCCAAGAGGATCAAGTTAATTTCAATTTACTATTGGTTGAAATATTTCCTTCCATTAGAATCCCAACCTCAGCTGTCTCAGCGTCGCTCAGTAATTTGTGTTGTTTTAATATTTGTTGTTAATTTTATCTAAAGGTGGTATTGGAACGGGAGAAGAAAATTCTACAGCACCTCTTTTAAAGGTGATATACCAATTCCTGTACAACAACAATAGTCGTCAACAGACTGAAGCTCGAGATGATCTCCGTTGTCCATGGTGTTCATTAAACTGTTTTACTTTGTATTCTCTCCTGAAGCATCTAAAGCTCTGTCACACCAGATTCCGCTTTGCGTATGTGGTAAGGCATTATTCCTACCAAAATTCCTAACGAGTGTGAGAAAACCAATCATTTTCAAAACATGGGTGAACTTGTCGATAAGAAATTAAAATTAACAATAATTTTCGGAAATTTGAAATTATAGCCTCTTCACAACGGTGCTCGAATTGATGTTTCGATCAATGAGTCCTTCGATGGATCTTACACGGGGTCGGCATATGATTTGGTGGCTCAACCACCAGGAGAAGCCTTTGCCAGAAATGGTCCGACTAAACGCACAAAAGTTTTCTCTCTTCTAGTTTGCCATCCTGAAAAGTTCAAACCTTCACTCCAAGAATTCTTAGAAAGTGAAGAAAAGGATTCTGACCATCGAAGAAGTTATATGACAGGACACAACAGGTTAGACTTATTTTCAACATTTTATTTTCACCGAAACGGTTTCTTCGTTAGCTTGCCAAATAATAAACCAAACCATTAAAGATTGGCATTAAAGATTAAGCCTGATTTTGGTCATTTTGTTGTGACAATATAATTTTACCATAATTTTGTGTTAGGTTATACCATCACACGACAACTTGTCTTCCGATTCATCCCAAAGAAATTGACGTAGACTCAGAGGGTGAACCTGACCCCGAATGGCTGCAGGTGAAAACGTCAATGATGATTGACGAATTCACAGACGTAAATGAGGGTGAGAAAGAACTGATGAAAATGTGGAATCTTCACGTCCTCAAGCACAAGTAAATGTTTATGGTTTTAAATTAGGCTAATCGAAGCTTGGAGTAAGCAAGGACCCCTATAACAGGGAACGTCTAAAAATCAATCAATAAACTCCGAAGGAGATTCAGTTTACTTCCCTTTTTCAGACGAAATTGTTTTAGTGGTTTAATCGCAATATTCGATTACACACCATTTTACCTACGTCCATTCCAAATTGCTCCCAACTTCAGGGCACTTTGTTTTTTAAGATCCCTGTCACCCATTGAATTGTTCAATGGACTAGTGAATGGGTCAGTGGCCCCCCGAGCGACTGGGCCCACAGAGGTTGGCCTTGACCCATGCCCGAAGACTTTTTTGGAAGAACTTTAGTGGAAAAAGAACTTTGGTTGACCAAAGGTGACATCGGTTCTTAACCTAAAAAATGACCCATACAAAAGTTGTTGCCCTAGTCGGGATAAGCAACTTCCTCTACCATTTTTCTCCGCGGTTGACTCAGACCTCGGATGTTCACCGCAGAGAAAAATGACAGAGGAAGAAATTGCTTGTCTCGACGAGGGCAACAAATTTTGGAGGGGTCATTTTTGATGTTAAGAGGGATAGGGAACCACTGTCTTAACCCCTTACGCTGACCCAAGGTTTTTAGAAACTTTTTTAGTAAAGTCCTTTAGAAAATTTTTCGGGGCGTCAAGGCACATCTGTGCCAAATTTGGACCCAATCGCAATTGGCCGGGGGCCACTGACCCCTTCAGTTCCGGGAACCTCCTTTCTAAACAACCACAACTGCCCCATTAGCCGTTATAAATTTACATTGTACCCACCTTATCAAATGTAGTTGTGCTTACGAGGGTTGTCGGGAATATAAAAAACCTGATCTTTAACTTCCATATAAATAGTATTACTTAGTATTAGTTTTTAGTATTTACCACAAAATTTGTTTATTATTTCTCATAGTAGTTACGCTTGAACCGAAAAAAATTCCCCGTTTCGATTTCAAGCTTTCGATCCCAGTTTTAAAAAATAATTTTGATAGTTATTTGCATCAAACCGCACTCCACTTTCACTTCATAATCCTATAAATACCACCTTCCACTTGAGTTGTTTATTTAAATGTCGAAACGGGTAAGCATAGCTCGGAGCTTATTTCTGGACTATAGGCTGGGTGCCGAAGTTTGGATAATCGTTTTCTTCAAGCCAGCCTATAGAAGTTTGACTCTTTGACTGAATGAACCTGAGAACCGGACTCTTGTCTCTTTGTAGAGAAGGTCCAGCTGCCAACTTCTTATTTAGGATTGTCTGGCTCAAATTGTCCAGGACTTTCAATAATAGACACAGTTTCCGTATTACCGGTGCGGAAAGTCTGTTCGGAGAACCGCGTCAGTCCTAAAAATGGCATCGCAGATTTAGTGTCCTTTTACTTTCTCCAGTAGAGAGAGGAGATGCCTGTTTTCGTACCATTGAACCTTGTTTTCATTTAATATCAAACTGATTAGCTCACGTTTTTTGTTTATCACCGGACTCAATTTTGATGAATCTTTGTTTGTCTCTATTATCCAATTTCTATTGGGTTTTGCGAACGTCCATTTCCACGTTCAACCATAAGCAGTATAGCATCTGGAACAAATCTGGAACCCTAGCTATTCGATACGAATTCTTCGAACACCACTTTTTGGAATCCATAACTCATCAGCCTGAACAATAAACCGTCGCTTAAGTATACGCGTTATTTTAGACGTGCACAATTAGTGTCAAGAGTCTCATGTTTTTACTTACCCCACCGCTTCTCGTTTTTGACAGAGTATCTACTATATTTGAACGAACGAACTGGCCTAGACCTACTCACCACCTTACCTGCTTAATCGATAGTGCACCTTACCCATTTGTCGTGAATTTCTCGTGGTGATCACCCTTGTAGAAAAAACACTTGATGACAGAACGTTATTCTGATTTGCAAATTCGCGACGAAACCAAGGCTGAGTTCGTTCGTGTTTTTCGTTTTGTGAGGAAACGGGGCGACAAAAATTTTGCAAATATTCCATATCGACATACTTTTGGTCCAAAAGTTTTGGACAGCCAATCGAAATGAATTAATTCCAGAATTCTAGGGTCCCTGTCTACAAAGATTAAGAGTTTCCGGATAGTCCTCGTACTTGTCCTGCATTTACCAAATACGTATTTCTATTTCTCCCACAATGTACAATAGGAATTCTCTTAACCGGGGCCTTTGGAGTTTGTTGGTAGCCAGATAAATACAATTTCTCTAAAGAATGGATGTTTGGATTGGATTGGATTGGATTGGATTTATATTTATATTTATTTAAGTCATCAATTCCATAGCTCACACAATACAATATCAGGATATCACATTGATTCATCAGATCATTCATCATGTGTCTGACAATATTATTACGTTCCATTTTATAGCTATGTTGGTGACTGCCAAATTCCGCTGGCCTGCGAAAAATTTGTGGAATATCAGGGCAAAGAGTTAATTCGGAAAAATTTGTATCGAAATTTTGCTCTACATTTAACGAATTTATTCGACTTTGGATTGCTGAGTCCACACGGAATGTATACAACTATTCAAAAATTACACTCTCAGATGAAAGACAACAACACTGCCAGCGCCCTCAGAGATTCATGGAGAGCTCATGTAAGATAATTTTTAAACATTTGGAATAGAGTATGAATTAATGTTACACATATTTAAACTGATCTTTAGTCTTTACATGTATTACAATATAAGTATTAAGAAAGTAGTGTTAAGTTCTCATCGTTTCTTCATACATTGTAACGATTTTACTGTAAATTGTCCAGTGTGTACCAAGGGCAACGGGAGGTTCATTAGCGATGGATATTTTATTCCATAAGTTCAACTTACTCAAAATCAGGGCTGGTAATCGGAATTTTTTTTTCCGATTCCGATTCCGATTATTTTTTCGATTATTAAATTATTTCGATTGCGATTATCAATTCCGATTCCGATTATTTTAGAATTTCGATTCCAATTTTTGATTCCGATTCCAATTGTTTTAGAATTTCGATTCCGATTTTCGATTCCGATTCCGATTATTTTGGAATACGGATTCCGATTCTAATTCCGATTCCGATTATCATAAAAATTTCGATTATTTTCCGATTCCGATTCTAATTCCGATTTCGATTACTACACCTAGCATTCAAAACGTCGGAATTGCACTGATTGTGAACGCAAAAACAAATAATCCCACACTTTTGCCCGATTTGACAACTTTGACTGAAAATTTGCACTATTGGAATCGGAATTGTAAAAGCACAAAAAAATACGAATTTCAATTCCGATTCCGATTATTTTAGAATTTCGATTCCGATCATTAATTCCGATTCCGATTATTTCAGAATTTCGATTCCGATTCTAATTCCGATTCAAATTATCCTAAAAATTTCGATTATTTTTTTATTACGATTCCGATTCCGATTACCAGCCCTGCTCAAAATCTTGAATTTGTGATCTTTCATGTGAAACTGGTCAAAGGATTTCAAATACTGAATTTCTCATACCTTAACATAGGTGTGTACATTATTGTTTACACACTGATAATTCAATTTTCCACAACTTCCAAGATATGTGTTGCTATTTGTTTCTAAATCAAATTTAACGAGTAGTGCCCCGAATTTGGAAATAGAGATCGTAAAAACTAGAGCTTAATTTTGGATTATATGCACCAATAAGAGAGCTAAATACGTCTTGCTGTTGCAGTCTTGGTCGATTTATCATAAAACTGAATTTTACTTACTCTTTTTCAATGCTTTTGGAAAGACAATATTACACACATCAAGATATCAGAATCGGTAAAGTCGATTTTCTGGATGGTAGCACGGATGAAATGTCCAAAACAAAAAAAGACTGACAATCACTAAACGAGTTGGGTACACTTTGGCTATTCCAGTTTTTCCAAAATTTACTGGATTCTGAAAACTTTCGTTATTTCAAATTTGGTCCACCTGACCTGGCTGCGTGTATTTCAAAAACTGAATTGCGTTGTCTAGTTTGAAGGGTGACTCAAACATTTCCGTGATTCTTAAATGTCAATATTTATTTATTTTCATTCCAGTGCAGATGAATTCAAATTAAGTAAATATTTTAATCTGGACCGAAATGGAATAAAATAAATACTTTAGGTAAACTCAAGGTTTGAATAAAAGGTCACTGCATTGCATTAAAAAACTGCGGGAGGTCATTCACCCCAGTCATTTCATTTGGCCCGAAAATCAAAACAAAAGATGATGTTATGTTGACGGTTCTTCGGGAGGTCCCCGCAATTGGTCCAGAAGTAAAAACTTTTGAAACACCATGACCTCACTGGTTTTGTTGCAAATTTTCGCCATTCCCTGGGCACCCTGAAAGTTTGTTGACAACCCTGCTCTCTAAGTTTTGACCGACCTTAGCAATATTATGTCCAAGTCCATTGTCCAGAGATAAGAGAAAGATGTGATGCAATATGATGCAATCACACTCCGGTGGGCTTTGATTCCAGAATTCAAAAAGTTTGGTACATTGAGATATACACCATGGATTATCTCCTCTTTCTCTCATCTCTGATATGTCTCAAAACCAGAGCAGTGTAGCACATACCTTTTTCAACATTAGTTTCATTTTAATTCTCTTAGAATTTTTAACAAAGAACTAATCAGACTAAACATGACTAAACCTTCAAGTATGCTACCAAATAGAGACATCGTTACGAGTAAAAAGAATTAGTTGAGGGATACATTTTTAGTTCAACCGTAGAAATTGTTGCAACTTTGTTGTTGTGCAACATTGTTGTAACCATACACATTTTAATGGAACAGCTGGTATTTTTAATCCGACGCAACTTAATTCGCGATAACTACAAGCGAGTTCAAATGACTGCTCCTGAAATCATAATATATTCATACCAATCAGCATGTTGCATCCGAATAACGTTCCTTCTTACTCATTTAGACCTCTCAAGCTGTTATAGTGCAAAAGTATCATGTTATGTTTTATGTGACAGCCGTGCAGACAGGTTTAATATTTCCAAATCATCTTTAATAATGTCAGTCCTAACCGGTCGAAAATGTCTACATGCTTTCAGCTTTAGATTCTGAAGTTCGGTTTGATTTTAAATATCCACAATTATCAGTACAAACAGTGTAGACACTATTGAACCAGGTATCTTGATTCACAATATATAATGATTGTCGATTTCAATGGAATGATCGGAAGACATTTTGAATTAAAAAGGTTTTGAATCAAGCTTTCGGAAATCAATCGTTTCCTTCTTCAGGATAAAATTACAAAAGTGATGAGAAATCGAGGAAATATATAATGCAATTTTATTAAATATACTAAATGAACAGGAAGTTAGTTCTGATTATCTACTATTCCATAATTATTTATTTACAGATGAATTCTCAAGCCACAGAGCCGACATTTAGTCTGAAAACAGATCAACCGTCTGTTGCAGATAGACAAGTTTTACCAATCAGGCCTAACCTCATCCCTGCCAACGCGAAGAAAGCTCCTGTAACAGCCATTAAGTCTTCTGCATGACACATGATATAATTAGTGATTAGATTTAATTTGATGATGGGCACGACAACTCGTGTTCAGTTTTCCTGAACCAAATTTTGAAGATTTCGTTTGACTATTTGAATTGTGTTCTATAATAAAGTGCCTAGTGTCTGGTATTTCTTAGATTAGGGGCTTCGTAGAAATTGGCAGACAGTGGCATCGTGTGAATGTCAACTTTAATATTAATTAAGTTAAATTACAATTAATTTATTGCATGTATGCTGCCAACCACCGCGTTTTGTTATGACTATTTGCGACGACACATAATTAGAGTAAAGAAAATAACGAAAGGTTTTATACAGAACTGCTTGCACAGTATAATTAATTAATGTTTCCCTAATAAATGGCTGAGGATGTTTTAAAAACATTAGACTTAAATCACTCCATCGTGACTTTCAACTGCACTACAATTTATAAGTAGTATAAATATGACTGAGACTGGTGTAGAGTTTATTACCTTCCTTATTTTTCATTATCCCAACAATTACGTACAAAACCACACTAGAATATGTTTGTAAATGTAAGGTTAACGAAATGATTAATACACATTGTTTGTACTGTCTTTGAATAAATTTGTTGTAAGAAACGTCAGTTTGTTTATTTTGTGAAAGACCGATGGTTTTACTATTAATTGACGGTGTATTATTGTAGAATCAGCATTGCTCATTACAATGTACACTTTACAGACGGCAAGCCCAATAGAGGACCTACTTAGCTAAAGTAGTAAGGAGTAGTATTTGAGTACGACATTGACATTGACACCGACTTCCCCATTATAGGGGCTTGACGTAAAACATTTAATCTTGACACATATTTCTTACATGAGACTATGATATAAGTTGCATGAAACATTCTCAATTATAATAGCAAATTATCAAAACATCTACATACATTATTTGATTTTCCACTGTTACGAAGAAACGTGTACTGGTACGAATATGTGGGTGATTATTCTGCACCCAGAAGATTTCATCTAGATTTTATAAATTTTCAAATTTTGAATTCAGGATCCAATTTCACTGGTGGAAATCTAATAAAAAATAAAACTTGGTTCCGCACGACACAATTTTTTTTAGCAGAGTAGCCGCCCCTGCCAATAATGTCTACTGGAAAAAGCGAATGCAAACAGCGCGTAAAATTATGTATTACTACGATAGTCCAGGTTGACCTTTCGGAGTAAGGAATTGCCAAAATATCTATTTACGAAATTAGTATTCAACTTCCAACAAAATTAATTCCACTCCAGTAAAATTAAACTGTGGGGGTTGAGAATTAAACATAACTGACGAAACTTTCCATCGACATTTGCCAAACTTCGTGATCCAACAAAGAAATTAGTTAGTCATTTCGTGAACGGAAATACATAGAACAGACCTCCAGCACACACATTCGAGTGGAATAAATGACGAGTTTTCTCAATTCTATTGCTGCATGCAATAAGGTCAATAGCAATAATATCATTTGTCCATAGTGCATCTCATGCATCTCTCACCAGACTCAATACAGCGAGTCATGTATTGAACAAAGGATCAACACTTCAATTTGAACCTTTCCAGAAATATTGACCTATTTTCGTTTATCTTGACCACCGCGCCGAATACGGAACCAATTTCGAAAATCTCAACATTTGTCTCATTTTCTCATTCTTCTAAAAGTCCCTCCTCGAAGTCTATAAGTTGTGATGCTTGCACAAATACTCATTAACTCCTTTCCGTTTTCGTCCATTCATTTAGTCTGGTGTCTTATCATTCTTTCATTCCTAATCAAAATTGAGAAACGAAGATAGATTTCTATACTCTTCTCTCTGACAAACAATCCAGACATACATTTGAAGGCGAGTTTTTTCTAAAGAACTAAACTAATGCATGGCCATATTGCCATGTGTATATATAGTTCTCATAAAGCATGTGTTTTCGCTGGAATTGATGGATGTGGATGATGCAGCTAATTTTCCTGGATAATTTGCCGCGCCAGGTGAATACGTGGTTTCGGCATTTGCTGGCAGTGTCCCATTCGTTCATTCATTTCAGTTTAATCAAAGTAAACAGCTAAGCAAACGTAGAATTATGCTACTTTTAATCATAATAATCCATTTCCCATACAGATGCCATAATCCACCATTCAAACCCCAAAAAAGTAATTTTTTTTCTCTACTCTCTGAAAAGTCAGCAGCTGATTAAATTCTTCGGCAATTATTACCTTGGGTGCAAAAAGTCCTTGCCGTGTGCCCGTGCGATTGCGAAGCCAATTGCGAATGCAAAATCGTTGACAAGCGTTGGCTTTAGCACAATGCACGTGTATGTAGTAATGTAGTAGAAAAACATTAGATAAGTACTAGATTTTCGAGATATTCGGGAGAACATGCATACAAACATGTTTTAATACATATTAAACTTTCTACAAACAGTACAGGTTGACACGCATCCTGTTGTGATCGATCCCTCAGGTACACATGCTGTTGTCATTGCTTTACAAAGTGGGCTTTGGGGTGACCCATTACTAGGCTAACTCCAAATGGGAGGCTCATTAACATCGAATAAAGCAAAAAAGCTTCCTTTGTTTTTATTAGAAGACCCAGAACTATTAACTAATAGTCCAGCATAATATGTTTTCATCACCTTGAGACCTTGAATGAAAGCATTAGTACTGAGGACGGTTTGACAAAGTCACCTTCAACAAAAGTAATTAACTAACAAATCAGGATTACAAAGGGACTGACTACAACAAAAACTGACTGACAAATACCGAGAATGGCGGGTAATGGTAATGGAACAATAATTGTGCCGTTACCGCTCAATAATTAATTATTCTTACGCGGTTGCTTGAAAAGGTGTTTCGTCACTAGAGTTTTTCCCTACTACTAAGGGTACCTTCAACCTTCCGTCTGCAAAAATTACAATGACAGTTAGTTAATGGTGCTTCAAATGGGTTTGTTTCCAGTGGAGTTTATCCCTACTACTAGGGGTACCTTCCGTCCACAAAAATTACAATGACAGTTAATGGTGCTTCAAATGGATTTGTTTCCAGTGGAGTTTATCCTTATTACTAGGGGTACCTTCCGTCTGCAAAACTTACAAATGGATTTGCTTTCACTGGAGTTTATTCCTACTACTAGGGGTACCTACTGTGGGCCCGAAAGACAATGACGGTTAATGGTACTTCGAATGGATTTGTCTCCAGTACAGTTTTTCCCTACTAATAGAGGTACCTTCTCTCGGCCAGAATGACGATGACAGTTATGGTGCTTTTTCTCCAGTGGAGTATTTTCCTACTATTAGGGGTACCTTCACCTTCCACCGGTCAAATGAAGGTGAGGTTGAGGTGTGTGACTTTTGGGTCACCCTGTAGTCGTGACAGAGTGGGGGAGTGCGTCTGCTGTGCTGTTGTACCAATGAGAGACGTCCACGCCGTTGCACGTTCCACGTACACGTACACAATTCTTTCAACCCGGCGAGTGTTGGAGAAATAGACAAGTCCAAGTGCAACGAACGTACTTTCCTGGGCTCCCACGCGGTGACAGTGACACGGGAACCTGACGAAGACCACTCCACCAGTTCTTCCCTCATCAGACACTGAACACAGCGGTCGTCTTCCTCCAGCTCCAGCGTTCCAGTCATCAGTGACATATTTAGTTTCATTTCTTACATTTCCGTTTTAGTACTTAAATCCATCCCGGTTCCAGAATGAAAAGCTGGCTCGTCGTCGTCCTCGCCGCGGCCTGTGTCTTTGCCGAAGTAGACATCAAGACTGACGAAGGGGTCTTAGTTTTAACAAAAGATACATATGATGAAGCTCTCGCCGCTAATGAATTTGTACTCGTCGAATTCTGTAAGTCCAAACTCTTCAGTTGTTTTCAGTTATAAAATTAAATTGGTTAAGGTCCAGACAAATTTGGAATCGGTTCAGATT
>JAQFYE010000962.1:0-27219 GCA_034694305.1 Protaphorura glebata | reverse complement strand
TGCATTTGGTTTGTACGCGCGATGTTTGTCGGTTCTGCAATTGTTGTCACGAACGACGACCTTTGTTTATGAATATTATATCAACACCTAATCCCAGAGTCAAGAGAATTGCATTTGGTTTGTACGCGCGATGTATGTTTGTCGGTTCTGTGAGCCAATGGATTACTCTGCGATGTACCTGTACCATACAACGTAATGCAATGTAGGCGTTATCATTGTAAGGATGTAATTAATATATGGGTCAAATGAATCAATAATTGTCAGAGGACTCAAAAACTTTGAAAGTTAAGCGATGTTAATTCATTGGACTGGATTCTATTGGCATACCGGCCAATAGAATAGAATTTAACCCAGTGTCAACTGCATTAAACTTTCTTGATAATAAGTAGCCAAGAATAATACGACGGAAATGTCAATTAGGATTAAATAGAAATTTGAACACATTTGAAGACGTGTGTATTTTCATTATGATAAAAGAAAGATTAATGAGAAATATTTCGTAAACTTTAGTATTGTCTCATTTTACTGTCACGAGATAAAGGACAAATTGGTGCTGGGCCTTGCCCAGGGCCAGCATTTGAAAAATAATGACCGAGCCAGGTCCGACGTCTTTAAACTAATGACCGGGCCGCGCCATGAAATTTTTAAAACGTTTAGGGTCGACCCGGTTTCTAATTTTCGAAAATTTTAACGGCCGGACCGGGTCGAGCGGTGAAGACTTGCAGGGTCGGCAAGATCCGGGCCTTTTATACCTTTAAGAGCGACGAACTATTCAGGGAAAGAATCAAAATTCTGAGCGAAGAAGCCGCGCATTCCGATGAAAATATTTCCAGAGAGCGGACTTAATGTGCCTTCCACTGGATAGACGACTGGATAGAGAACGCGTTGCGAGCTAATATCAAAAACAAAAAAGGGACAACAGTCAGGGAAACGATATTATTCATTTGAAATCACGAGGCGACCTAAGCTTCGCTTCGCTCGCCCTTCTGTGGCGCAACCCTGACGGGACGACATACATCCTAGTACATTTATTCGTCGGAATGTCGTTTCACATTTCAAGCGAATGTACAAGTAAACTCTAATTACGAATAGGTGTTTGGTGTTCATAATTCAAGATTGAGTTCAAGATTGAAAGGCTAAAAACAAATTCCACATTTCGTGATTTTATAAAAAAAAATGTCCCGCATATCTCTTCTAATGTTTAGGAGTTTGCACCCAATTACCGTTATGAATCACACTGTGATAGGTATGTAATTTGCTATATTATTTGTAAAAATATGTGCTCTAACCTTTATATTCTCTGTTCTTTTATAACAGTACAGATATGGTAATTCGCTAGTTCAGACATAGGGAAGGTATGAGCCGTCATATGATGAAGAATGTATGATATCTGTATTCCATCGTCTCACAACTCAGCATATATTATAAGTCCAGAGTCTAATCTCCAGTATTTTTTAAAACAATTATCTGCAAGAATGACATAAAAATATATTATCACAAACGAATGTTCAACCGATGCAAATCTGATTGGACCATTTTTTCTACAAGATGTCACAAATACATTACAATATCGACTCAATACAATAACTCTGAACGTTAACGCCTTAAAGAATATCAAAAATCGTTTTATTGTTTCTGAATGTATTGTTAGGTGCTTCGCAAATGCAGGGTGTACCAGAATGATGTAGCCAAATAAATGTTGATATAACTTTTGCCCAACTGATTCGAATTAAATTAGGGTAGGCGCAAATTGAAGCTGAAGAACAAGCGCAATTAATAAAATTTACTACAAACGCTATCATGGCTTAGGGTCCCACCAGATACACCGAAGCACTTTCTTCAATTTTTTAACATTGTGACAACGGCTTCAGAAAAGAGGCAATTTCATGTTTGGCATAACAACCCTTGTTGAATTCAACAAATTATGACGTCCATTTCGTTTTTCTAGAATTTCGTTTAAAAATATTAAGTTGTGAGTAATTTGAAGGAACACACTGATCATCAAAGTCTTAGAGATCTGGGCCGATTTAAATAAAATTATTTGCATACTCTGGTTCAAAACCAGAGAAAATTTGAAAGTAATTTGGGCCGCTAAGAGTTATCGCGTCAGCGGTGCAAATAAGTCTGATATGTGTACTCTGCTGTGTTGAAATCTAAATTAAGGAAAGTGCTAGGAATTTTCGAAAAGGAGGTTTCGACAATTGGGGCGGGGCAAACACGACACAGTGGTACCCCGACACAACTTTCCTTTGTGATTTTGAGCTAACACGCCGAGGATATTTAGACCACCAGTCAATCTTTCTACAGAGACTTTGTTCTGGTGTTTAATCGTGCCGGAACTGACAGGAAACACGTGATTTTGCCGTACAAACTTATAAACTAGTATTATCTAAGTATCATTTACTCAATTCCCTGAAATACAGAATGGCATAAATGCAACTGATATTTCCAGATTATTACCTTGTTGGCGAGGAATGACGAGGTAAAATAATAAAACAAGACTCCTCGCACTGTCGAATTTGATTTTATGAGCTATTGTAATTTTCAGTTCAGCCTTGTGAAAGCATTGATTTGGAATGACTCATTCCTCACATTCGGCTTGTTCAGTAATATTTAGATCGCTATATTGATTTTAAGTTACTTTCACTTTTGATGCACTGCACGTGTACTACGAATAACCCAAGTGCAGAATTAATTTCTCTTCTAGTCAAATCACCGTTAAAATGAAGCACGCCTCTTCGTTTTTCTATAGGTGAGGCAATGTGAGATTTTTCAACCATATTTGTTGAAAATGAGTTCTTCATTTTAGGAACTGCTACTTTAAAAGTCCTGGACACAATTGTGAAGAGTTCTGTCATTTTTCTCCTGTCTCGTGTCATTCTGATTTCACTAGATCGTTTTGGTTTCCTTACCAGCCCTTAGTAGTTCAGGCCAACCACCAAAACTCCACAATATTTTATCTTCAATTCGATTGAATCAAACCCTCGGCCTCTGTCGTCTTTCTTTTCTTCCCTTCCAATCCGCTCTGTATTTTAGATAGATGTACACATAAATGCTTGTGTAGTATTAGTTTAAAACTGTCGGTATAAAAGGATTTAACTGTAATGAATGGCAAGTATTTATATTTAAGGACCACTACGTTAAAAGTCTTCGCCACAATTGTGAAGATTTCTGCGAGTACATGTGCTCGGATTTATAACAGGTTTCACTAGCACGTGTGTGGACATCACACACGTGCAGTAAAATATGACTGCATCTGGAGTGGCTCCAAATTTCTGAAGATTTCATTCGTAGAACACCTGAAGAACTCTTTTGACGAAATGTGGGTTTTACACGGGAAACCACCAGTTTCGCACCGATTAGCTGATTCAAATGTAATCACTAATGTAAGCGTGTTATTTACGTACAAGTATTTGTATGCAAACTGTACCTAGTAAATAACCTGTATATCTTATTTGCAATATTTCGACATAAATATGAATGAAAATGTCAACGTAAATGTTTATTCACGCATTCAACGTATGGTTAACTGGAATTTAATACGAAGGCGGATCTCAGATTAAATTCTGTAAAATGAAACTTAAGCTCACGAATTCTAAATTCGTTGTTAAAATCTTTCGAGAATAGATTGAGAAGATTGACAGTTGTTATTATTTTTAGAAGAATGAAATCACCGTGTAGCTTTCGTTTCTGCGCTCACTTCCACACGACGTCATTGAACGACGTACACCTCGTAATAGTAGTGTAGAAAAATCTCCATGAAATGTCATTTTCAACTAATGTAGAAATTACAAATATTGTAACACCATATGTAGTTAATTAAAGCCATTGCTGCGTAGGGGTCTTCTAGACTCGCATAGTCACTTGTGTGATTATAATTTAAGAATTATATGAATGAATCGTGTACAGTTTTCGAATATAAATATTGAAATAGAAGGAATTGACTAACATGAAGGGGAACCAGATTTCAATTACAAACTCATTGCAGGTTAAAAGCCAAAATGTCAAGGTCCGTCAGTGCGAGAATCCTCATCACGAATATGAAAGTTATTCGGCACAACGTTATACCCGCATTTACTACGATTATACCATTCCATTCCTATCTTTGTGAAGATAGTTAACTATTTCCTGGAATTAGTTTTAAAGAGTTTTAAAGAATTCATAGGAACCATATTTTTACTATCACTTGACTTGACATTTCTTTAGTTAATGTGTGACTCAAAATGAAAAGTCATCAGTTTCTTGCTGATTAAAATATTAAAATGGCGATTAACGTCGTGCGGTCATGTTTGCCGTGTGTGTGTGTGAAAAATTCACACCGTATATATAATCTGCACAATTTCAGCTATTATATTGCAATATAATATACATAGAAATGTAAAAATGTAACTATTTGTTATGGGTTCCACAAATGTTATTTGCATAACATTTGTGTAATATTTTGAGTCTGTTCAACTGGCAAGGTCATGAACAAATTGTGGTTAATTTAAATATAATTACCGAACAAAATGTTCTTTCCGTGTTCATTAAAGATGTTTAACTACTCTACCCGGAAAGATAGGCAGTTCGGCAGTTTTATGCCCGGGACACGCACACGAATGAGATTTTTTTCAGAAAACCATTGAAATGTGTGGAATAATAAATTATAAGATGAAAAAAGTCATAACTTTGCATATCGCCGTAAAAATATTACCAATTCAATATTTTAACATGAAGCATCGAATTCTGGATGAAAATACATTCAAATGTGCAAAGAGATGAATTTCTTCATCTTTTGATTCGTTATTCCACACGTCAACGATTTCTGAAAGAACCTGTTTCTTTTAATTTAAAAAAAAAGTTTTCGAGAACAGTTTTGGGAAAAAGTTCCGTGGGATATCCCATGCTAAAATCTTGAGAACAAAGACTATACTATTTGCAGTTTGTTTCAAATATTTCGAATCTGTTTTAAAAATCGAGTTTTGAGAGGTGCTCGAGCTGAAAGGTATTTTAGCGCCTCAGCGGTTTGGGGTGACAATCTTCCAGAAAAAAGTGTTTAGGATGAACACCCTAAATACTTCCCTCGTTAGGGAAGGATACCTTCCGTAGTGGGATCGACCAAATTTAGTTCTTCATAGCAAACTCAACACCGGGTTCGCCTGATGTATCGAGCCCTCACCAACGCAAATTCAAATATCTTGAATTTAATGATGGAAGTGGAATCTTAGATTGATTTAAATCCTAGGGCTACAATTCCTAACCGTAGAAAAATAAATAGTCATACTTTTGCTTGTCTCAAAGGCTCTTCACATTTTACAGAAATGTACATCTTTGAGAACAAAATAATAAGTTTGGAAAACAATGGGGCTAGCTCGGGAAAGGAAAAGAAAGAGTTGTATTTTCAGTCACTGATTATAAAATTTTATGAGAAATGAAGGCTGAAATATTTTATCCATGCGGCATTTTTAATATTTTTCTTTTTGTTCTAATTTCTGCTCTCACACAGGAACAGAACGTATTGAAGTCACAGAGAGGTGCACCCCTTGTAGTGTAGTAGTATTCAAGAACCTTAATGGAGAAAACCCTTAACACAACAAACTCAATACTATACCCACCGGAGGAATCAAAACCTCACCATAGCAAATTTGTATGTCGACTGCATCAAAGAGAAATCCTCGGTTCAGAATTTCTAGTCGTAGAAGCGAATAGCTTTTTCCACTTCTTTTATTTGCCTCAAAACCTCTCTTTATTTTAGAGAAATGGATAAATATTGTAGTTCTAGCTAGATATGGTTTGATTGCTCGGTGGATCACAAAAAAAAGGTTTGGCTTTCCAGAATTTGGTTTAACCTTAGAGCATGTAGAAGGTCAGTTACAGGCGAAATTTATATAACCGATAATTATGGGAAACATAAATTTGAATAACATGAGTAAGTTCGGGGTATGCAGTGCATGACCCCAAACCCGACATACCAGTGAGGTTACCAACGGTGAACATAGAATTACACTTCCACACATCACATAATATCGAATAAGTATGGAAGAAAATGGACAGAATTATTAACACCTACTAATGCAAACTTCTAAGTTAAGAAAAAATAAAATTCAAATCATCGGAAAGGAATTTTAAACCGTACATTACGATCCAACTTTTTATTGAAGTCAACGGTAATTTCGCGTAGATAGTTCAGTGCGTCTACAATCTGAATTATTTCGAAATAGAGTCATTAGGAAATACCTATACGCACGTACCAGGGTTAAATATTTGAGAATATTCATCAATTGTATTTCATTTCCAGCATACCTGAATTCAGTATTTTTCCAAAACCGCTTGCTTTGAGCAAAAGCGCTAAAGATTCACAAAGAAAACATCACTCCAACATCATTAGTGTTTCATCTGGAAACCTTTTCACGACTTGACCAGTCTTTATGTCCATTAATTTTTTAATATTACTGATTTAAGGAATTGTCTAAGAAATGAAGGATTTGATAGTGAATTACCATTATAGTCCGTAATGGTCAGCTATTCATTCGAATTTATACGTTCATGTTTGATTGATATTATTCAGTCAAACTCCAGAATTTTGATTTTAAAAAAACCACGTGGCCAATTGTCGGAATAATCAATGATTTGGGATTTGGTCGGCTCAACTTCATATGACATGCACAGTATCAGCCCACGGAGTCGACAGCGCCACAAAATAATGAGCTTGATTAACGTACCACGGTGTTAGGATATTCTACAATAAGATTTATCTCATAGTTGTGCGTACGTCAAAGCCGTTTAGTATTTTAAATGACTTCCTAAGAAATTTATAGAAAAGATTGTTGTTCGAAACTAAACTGTTCACACTACAAACAAACAGGGAATAAATGTCGAGGTAAAGCGACGGAATTGTGGAAGGAATGTCTGGATCAAAGTGGTAATGCAAATCGTTTAATTGATTTAAAAAATTATTAGTAATTTAAATCTTCTGTCGAATATTTGGATTGGAATTACTCCTTAACTCTGTATTCTTATATCTTCTTCATAATTTATGTATTCCCTCAACCATAAATTTAGTGTAATCCGTAATGTTCAGCTTTTGGTTCAAATCCACAAAATCCTAATTCAGCGCTCGGTCAAACTAACTATTATTTGTTTAAAGCCTTTGAAAGCAAAACCCGGTCGGAGATTTCCGGGGTATTTCCTAAGCTCTAATTTCAATATCATTGGCGAATAAATCATTGCAATCATGACTGAAAACTAATCTAAAAGTTTCAATTAAGGGGGGAAAGATTCAAATCCTCGGTAAGGAATTATGAACCTCAAACACGAATTGGCTAAATCTACTATCTCTAAGATAGTTCCAGTTCTCAAGTCAAAAGATACATAACGCACGGAAGGAATTAAGAAACTGACGAGACAAAGAAAGTGTGTGTTGACGTGCGTCGAACCCACCATAGCCACCCGTGATAAAGTTAGCTAGCTGGAGCATTCGATTCTGAAGCAAAATGATTTCGCTAATTCAAGAGAAGTAAATTTTAGAGAATCGTTCAATTTTTTTAATAATAATGATTAACCTTTGAGAGATGCCATACTTGTGAACTAAACTTATCTTAACGTGGTTCATTGATGAATTTTTAACAAAAATGCGAATTATTTGCCTTCATAACGTATTTGTGTCCACGAATTAAATATCACCTTGACCAGAAATTATCTGCAGCGTTTCATGTAATAACGGCAAGATTAAATATTTCAAACGGAAATGCTTACCAATGTATTGACTGGCTAACGAATGTCAACATAGTTTTCAAAATTTTGCATGACAGAAATATTTTAAAAGGACTGTCTACACACGAATCACTGTACAGAATCGGTTTAAACACCCTAGGAATTGAATTATTTCTTCCATTCATATGGCGTTTTGAAAGTTCGGAGAATGAAGCCCGCACTACACCTTAAAGATCAATTAAGACTAGAATTGGACGCATCACATTCAATGCGAATTTCTGTATACGGGTTTACGACAGGAAAGTCTATTGTGTGGTTTTATGGATCGAGAAGAGGACGATTATTGAGAGGTACTCGTAATTAATCATCGATTCTCTTATCCCAGCAAAGAGCAAAGTGAATGTAGTACTGTGTGTGTAGTACGTACAGTGTAGTGTACTTGCGTTTATTTGTAGTAACCATCATCGTCAGCACCTCAAAAGCTGAGCAAAGACGGTCTAACTAAAAGTACTAGTTGTATAATTAAATGTTTTCTGGATTGATTGAACGGAATTGAAACAATATGTATACCGTCATTTTTGAATTAGAATGACTGAAAATGATAAGGATGCGTGTCATACACGGGTATAGCGGGTACCGCCACCAACACTTGAGTGACATGGCAAAAGGCCGAATCCACTAAGGTCTGTTGTTATTCTTGTCTGCTTGTACATACAGACCCTACCTTATTCTTAAATCGAAGAATTAAATAAAGATGAAATCATCAGGATTACGCAGAAAGTCTAATCCGGACATTTGTAATTTAACATTAAAATAATTTTATGACACGAAATGGAATTCGCGTCTCTTGAATAAACTGTCTAATCATATGCGTGAGGCTTGATTTCACGTGACTGGGTTTGAGTAAAGCAAAAAACATGCTCGTCCATAGTTCACTAAGAGTATGGGACAACAGATAAATTGGTGTTCGTCGCGCATCAGGAAAAATATATTTATTTCAAAATATTTTATCACAACTAAACAGTTTTCATTAATCAATAATGTGGTAGAAGATAGGTAAATATCACACAGAGTGACTCGCAAGCCATTTGACTTATGGAAAGATACACCTAGTAACGAGATCAAATAACTTCAGTTGAGGAAGTCATTAACTGATAGCAGCAAACTCAATGCCGGCTTTGCCGGATAGATCGAACCCTCGTTAAATAAGAAGGTGCAAAAGAAACTTGTGTCTCTTCCTCTAACTAATTCCGCCCTACCAAGGATTGCATCGGCACAAAAAATGACTTCACAGAATCAGATTAATTTTCATTCTTATAATACAATAATGTAAATGCTTTCAATTTAATGGATAAGTGGAATTTCTGATTGATAAAAATTTCCAGCCAGCCTTTCTAACCGTAGACGAATATTTCAATTGTCTCTAAGCCTTTCCTTATTTTAAAGAAATGTACAACTAACACTTATAATATAGTAGGTGATGCCAGGACATTTGAATTACTGTAACTCAAATGTCCTGGGTGATGCGAACGTCCCGGACTCTAAAAAATTGTATACTTTTTCACACGGTACATACATAAGGGGAAAATATAGACGAAAATCGACAGAGTGAGTGACAGAAATGTGTGTTGCAATAAAGTTGTAATTTTTTTCATTGACTAAAGGATTGTGTGAGAAATGAGCAATGAATTTTGTTAATCCGCAAGTTCTCAATTGTTTAGTGTATTCGGCCAAAGTTAAAAATTGTGATTTAAAACTCCGTTGACCGATTTTGGAGCGTTTACTTTTCCAATTTCAATATGATAGGCGAATATATTATTCAAAAATTTGTTCCAATTATGACAGAAAAGTAATATCTAATAGTTTACAAATTACAGAAAACGAAATTCAAATTTTTGGGGAAAAATAATGAATCACGGATATGAATAAACTTTGTGCTATGTATTAGTCAAAGGTAAGAGAGTTCAGATTCAGATTCAGATTCAGATTTGTTTATTCACAAGCAAAAGCACAACATTCCTCACAACAATAAGAATAAATCTCAATAAAATTTGAATCAGTCGTCATCTAACCTGTTTTCAGTCCCCGACTCAAAAGATAATTCATCAATTCATGGAAGGAATTGTTGTCCAATTAAAATTAAATCTTAGAAATCGGGGCACTTAGTATATGTGCGGATACTTATTTTGAGTTTACTTTGTTGTCATCAAGTGTCAATCAATTCAGCAAATGAGTAGAATATCATTGAAATCAGAGCCAGATCCCGTCTATGCGACAACATGATAACAAAATTTAATTAATTTTCCTTAAATCCAATTGTGTTGTTCGCACCGTAACCACCCTTAAATTAATTTGCAATTTGTAAATTATTGTCTCAGTTAATTACACCGCGTAGTCTGTATTAAATACATTCAATAACACTTTCTCGCGTATAATTATGCGATCGGAGAGCATGAAGTGTTTTTTGGTATCGCACCATTTAGAAAATAAAATGCACTCACACATATTACGTATGGAATGTTCATTGATTGTCATACTTTCCCAGCTTCCGTGAGCACAGTTATTTTCACAAATTAAGTTTGCTTTGAGCTCCGACTCTGTTTGATTGATTTCAATTAAATGAATATTTTCTAATCCGTGGTGCGGCATTGAACTGCAAAACGTACTTTAGTAGCTTAAGCATAAGTAATTTTCGAATTAGAACAACTCTGAAAATGACTCACGAAGAGTCAATGAAGGGCTGTTATTTTTGTTGTCTGTTTGGTCTCGGATTATTAATTTAAGCAATTTAGAATTATTAGCAAGCACTTCTACAAGGCATACACTAAAATAATGCATTGTTGAATTTGAGTTGTAGTCCATTGAGCTTTGTTAGTCTATCTACTAAATGGCTGTACTCTATTTTATTTTTAACATAATATCTGCGTATAAACACAAATCTAAAGTACCAAATGGAAAATTCGACAAAATACAGAAAAATCTTACCATATCATTGACTTGAAGAATGAAATGAAGAGAATTATTTGGTGTAGGGAGGAAGCCCTAGAACTATAGCAAACTCAACGCCGGGTTCACCAGATGGATCGAACCCTCGCCAAAGCAAAGTTACAGAACAACCTAGAACTGCCACAGTCTCCTGTTTGTCCAGAGTTTGCCTCCCGTCACTGCCACAGTACCACACATTCATTCTCCCGTCTATAAACTTCGCTTCAATCCAAATGAATTTTTTTCTCAAATTCTAAGCCCTCATTGAATTTTTTAAATTATTCAATCCAACGCATTCACGGGACCATATCATCCAACCAATCAGGACCAATTCATCACCCAATGACTCGAACAATCTAACCATAGTCTAAGGTAATAACAGTATTTATAGCCCCAATTAGTTGTAAATCGCACTGTGTGTAATTTGTCATATGTATTTGTAAAGTAATACAAACATGTGATCCTAAATTCACATTCTCTACGTTCTTATTCCGTACAGAATTGACCGAATTCAGATCCTTAGCAGGAGAAAGTATTTCCGGTGCAGAATTACCTCTAATCCATCCTAAGTCCGAAGTCCGGATCGGGCTAATGTTTGAATGATGGTTTCATGACTAGAATACGCCGTTGTTTCTATTTCTGAATTCAAATAAGAATTACGGAAGTGCAGATGAAATTGAAATCCTTGGAATTTCAGAATTGTGTATTGTTAGTTATCAGACCTATTGGAAAATTCACTCTCACATATTACCTTCCGTGTGATCATTAATTATTGTCATACATTCCTATAACATGTGACTGCATTATTTTTACAAACCTACAGCCTACGTTGAGCTTGAGTGCTAAAAGACAGCCGAGCAGCACTGCAGCATTTTTCATAACTCAGATGAGTAATGTTAATCTCCAATGAATGTAGTTTAATGCAAGGATTTCTAAATTGGTTGTGAGGAATTGAAACAACCCTTTCGTATCTGATCATTGAAAGAATTTAGCATTGCTGCGGTCCCACCTAAAAAGACACGGCCGAGAAGAGTACAATCATAAACTAATTTCAAAATATTTAAAAAAATAAAATAAATATTTTATGGTAATGAAATAGTTTTGCTTTTTAATGTAATCTTCGTCTTACATTATATTTTTGGCTAAAGTGGACCAGCACCAGCACCAGCACCAGCACCGCCATTCGTGTACTGTACGCTTAGAGTCCATTCCACTTTAATTACATATGCCTACTTATTAAATGGTCTGAATAGGTCTGTTGTTGCTAGTAGCTCTAATTGGAGTATCTGATGAAACGCTGAACTGATTCAATATTTTTGCAGTGCGAACACTATTATGTCACACTATTATTTAAATCGGTCGCCCATTTTAATAACAAGAGCAGGTTATACTAAATGTGTCAAATAGACGAGACCTCACTAGTGAATGGCCACTCTGAAATAAAAAGTATGATTTCTAGGCAAGAACAAAATGAATTCGTGCTAGATATTTCAAAGTCAACATTTCCTTACTGTCGTTTAACGTTTTTGTCTGCAGTTCTACTCTTCGAACGTCGAACTGTTGACAAATACCCCTAATCCGTTAGAATGTCAGAAACTTAATGCGAAATCCAAGGAAATTAATTCGACCGAATCAAAAATATTACCTACCTGGGGAGGATTTACGAAGTAACGCTGCATCTTATCCTCCCTGCATCTTAAAATTATGGAATTTCGTATATCGAAAATCATGGAATTGACGAAATGCGTTAATAAGTCGATAAACTTAATTGAAATAGAATGGTCTCTAAGCGTGCAGTACACGAATGGCGGTGCTGGTACAGTTCATCGGAATCTCATAGTTAAGTCACCAACAAGTAAGTAAAAGCACCTTACAAAGGATAACGATTTTATTTCAAAAAAATATTTAGTAAAATTATATTATAATATATTATAAATTCGGTTGCATTTCGTTTAATCGAAATGTTTTTATTTTTATCAACCATATCTAATTTTGTCATATATTTGGCATGGAGGTTGGGAAGACTCAATTCTGCTGACATAGACACAGCCTCCACTGTGAGTCCATATGAATAAAGATTGACCCTAACAAAATATTTATGACGCGATGGAATGGCCGGCCGTATACCTAATATTTTTCTCCGGTATTATTGTATTCACTTGTGTTAATATTCTAAAGAGATTTGCAAATTACTGGGTTTGAAAACTAATCCAGTGAAATGAGCGTCTACTTAAAAAACTTTTTGTGTAGCCTTTAGTACTCAGTTCTTGCCATAATCCACAAAATCATAATTGCTCGCGGTCGAATTAACTATTTTCAAAAGGTAATCTTGCTAAGATAACTCTTAGCTCTGTGAGTCGTCTAAAGTCATTCCGAACCCTTGTAGTTTCAAAACAAAATGAATAGCAGGTGATATTGCTCAATCAATATTGAAAGCCCAAAATTAAACGCACCAATTTCGCGATTCTATTAAAAAAACGTTCCTCCTACCTCACCCAATGTTTAAGAGTTGTGATTCACACTGCAATATGTAATTTGATATATCTGTAAGAATATGTGCTCTTAACTTTTCATTCCCAGTGCTTGTCTTCAGTACAGATTGGACAATTCGCTTGACGCTAGGAATCTATCCCTAGTAGTAGTAAGCATTACCCGTGCAGAAAAACAACTTATTATCAGCTATTAAAGTTCATATAGTCTAATTTCCTTGTCTTAAAAAGCCGTTTTCTATTTTAAGCAAATGCTTTGATAAATTGAAATATTATTTCGTCAGTTCAAATGATTTCAATATTCCGCAGCGGAGAGGAGTCAAACTTTTATGCATTGCCATGGAGTAAATACATGTGAACTAAAATTACAGAATATTGTCGGGCTCGAAATCTTCTGGTCATATGGCTGGATGAGTTTATTAGGTTCTGATACGACCACATGACCTTCATCCAGTCCCCACCCCCCTATTTCACTTCGTCCTTGACCTCCAATTTTTTATGCGATTTTGAGATGTTTGTTTGCCAATGGATACTCCAAGCTCGATATTAAGTTTGGCGGCAATTTTCAGTGCCAAAATTCATCTATTTTCAATTATTTTTAACTAATTTCAACACGGTTTTCAGGCCTATTCGGTTAGCGGTGAACGCCTAAATAAAAAGGGTGTCAGTACATTTTTGGCGTCCCTTCTCCATTTTGACATGATTCGTCTGGTCCTGCTGGAGTACGCAATTCTTACCCGATAAGAACCGTGCATAATCGGATGTGCATAACAATAAAACATTTATTTAGGTATAGTTGACGTCGGTAAAAAAAGTTATGGCTATTGGTGCTAGGGGTGTCAATACACACTTCAGACACTGTATGTAATTATAATAATATTTGTACGTATATACCGTAATCTGTACGAGATCTTATGTTTAATGTTGCATTAGATTTCTTCCAAGCCTTTTTCTATTTTGAGGAAATGTAGAAATATTATTAAACTTCGAAAGATTTGTTCTAACGATCACCATTAGCACTACGATAATTCCACGCTTACTACAGGTTTAACTCGGATTTAAAATCATTGGGTTTAAAAAATTTTAGTTATCACTTATTATTAATTAACATGATGAATATGAAATGTAGGACATTAATTATCTGTGCCAGCTGTGTGAGCTGAAGTGAATGGTTCGATACAATTGTACAATTATTACTAATGCGATACGCATAAATCTTGATTTGATTTTGATTTGATTCGATTCTTTATTAGTGTGATAATCCAAAGCAGTCAAACATACATACCTACTTTTGTAATTTAGGCTGTGCAAAAGTATATTTTTCACTTACATTTTCTATTTTAATCAAATATGTAAATAAGTTTGAATCAAAATCAGTACAGGGAGGTAAAAATAGTATTATTGGTATTGATTTCTGTATCAGAGAAGAATCAAGTAAAAGACTCCTCGTAAATATTATAAACGCTTTTTCTGCACTAACAAATGTTCTCCGATACACCGTAATTTGACATGTGGTCATCCCCATCTCTTAACGTTATGTGGTCATCCCCATCTCTTAACGTTATGTGGTCGTCCTGATCTCTTAACATTAGGTCGTAATCCCCATCTCTTAACGTTATGTGTTCATCCCCATCTCTTAACGTTATGTGGTCATCCCCATCTCTTAACGTTATATGGTCGTCCCGATCTCTTAACATTAGGTCGTAATCCCCATCTCTTAACGTTATGTGGTCATTCCCATCCCAACGGAATTTGGTCATCCCCTCCTCAACGTTATGTGGTCATCCCCATCTCTTAACGTTAATGTATCATTTCAACGACTCCAATATAACCTCCCTATACACTTTCTCGTATACTTCAAATTGACCACTCTACTACACCCTCTCAATATTTTCCATTTTACCACACTCTATATCTCTAATCCCTATACCCTAACCTAACCACTCACTATACCGTTAACCATACTCTAGACCCTCACAACCAGTCTATACCATCTCAACCCTCTCTACAACCTCTCAAACACTATTTACAACCTATCTACCACTTTACACAAATCCCTCGCCCACTTACTAGAACATATGTACCACTCTCCTCTTCAACTCATCCACTCAATACACTGTGTCAACCACTCTCTGCAACTTATTACCCACCGACCACACCCTCCAAACCACGCACTCAACCTCCGTATCACTGTCTATATCCTCTCAACCACTCCCGCAATACTTCTTCCACGGGCTGTCACCCAGTCGCGACTGTTTATTTGAAATACATTCAATGATTCTTTGCCGTGGTTTATCGTATGACAGGCGAACATGTTGTGTATTTACGTATCGCACTCATTGGAGAATTCGCTCGGCAGTCATATACTCACATATAATACGTACGGAATGTGCATCGATTAGGTATTACCCGATTAGATACTTTCCCACCATTCGCGAGTGTTTTCACAAATAAGTTTATCTTGAGTTCGACCTCTTTAATTAAGACAACAAGGAAGACCTAATAAAATTATTTTACCTAAATGAACATTTTCTAAATCAGTTGTGGGGTATTGAAACGTGCATTCGGTAATTTTTGATTTAGAACAACTCTGAAAATGGCTAATCGTAAGAGGTTTGTCATTAGGGTGGTGGTGATGTTGTCGTTTCGGGTTACCGACACCAGCAATGAAAAAATGACATGGTCAAAGACCGAATGAATAGAGGTTTTTTTTACTTTTGTTGCTGTCTGTTTGGCCTCGGATTATTAATTTCAACAATTTAGCATTAATTGCAGGCACTTCTCCAAACCATACAATAAAATAATACATTGTTAAATTTAAGTTGTAGTCCCCTGGGCTTAGTCTATCTGCTGCAGACTGTAGACTGCACTCTATCTTATTTTTACCTATACATCTGGGTACATCATCATCATCAAGAGTATGAGAGATTCTAAAAAATAGCTATATTGTCTGACTGTAAATTGCCTGAACATACCCGCGATCTCCCAGGAATCCGAGGCGTGACACACTGCCTGAATGATATATTCCAATCATGGAATTTTAGTCTACGAGTATGATGGACTTTTAGTGGAAAGCTGGTTTGCTTACAACTAATGCGAATTAAAACCGCATTAATTCTAACCTTTTATTTTGTTACAAGAGGTAACTTCGATAGACAGCATGCCAGTGTCAGTCTATGGGTCAATCACAGATTAGGAATTGAGTGGATGAGGGTCGGCCGTCTCCCGGTGACAAGCAGCGCTTTCTATATTGCTAATCTCTGATGGTCAATGGCTATTTCCTCCACCGTCTATATGCTAAACGGAAACCAGTATTATTGACAACAAATATTCATAAGTGGCAGGCCGAGTTTTAGTTTAATTTGTTGTTTGTATTGAACCTTAGCACCGTAATCTATATTGAAATTAACTCATACTATTTAATATAACTACACAGGTTTGATTGGTTGGATTAGAGTTGGTCTTCTCTAGTGAGAATGACTGATTACTCTTTATTTAGCTTAGGGATGGTACCCTTAGTAAACTTGTGAGACTTCAGTGGAGAGGAACCTCTTCTACCCATTATTAGACCTTATCTGACGTAATGGCTGAGAACTCCTTATTCATTCAATATATTGTGAACTTACTCGCGTGCGCATGCGTCTGAAACTTGATTTAAATTTCAAAATTTAACTGATCTTACTAGAGAATTTTGGTCCAAACCTTAGAATGGATCAACGGTTATCCCATCGTATGAGACATTTGTGACTCAATGATTGATGCCCCGGTGCAAGCTCATTCGAAGCAATAATTAAAAATCAAAAATTGGACCCGATAACTGGATATCGGAACCAACATTTAAGACATTTGGAGCATTTCCCGCATGTCGAATTCTAAAATGGCAGTTTGAGCAACATATTAGTGTGACAGACGACAGAACTTATTCGAATTACAATCAATCGTAGTTAATAGTTCATACTGTCAGCGTAACCCACCTTCAGCCATGCACATTTTTGGTCTATGAAGATGGTTCCTCTAGTAGTAAAGAATTCCATTGAATAATATATTTAAGGCGTCCAATAGGGCTTGTCATCATTGAACATCTGGACAAAAACTAACAAATGATCTACTTTTTCTTGTGCTACTACGGACAAACAAAGTGAAATTAATGAATTAGAAAAGCCCCTTTTTAAAATAAAATTGTTTCTATGAATTTATTCCGAGTTTCAAAATACCCATTCCGTTTCAATTTCACGAAGTATTACTACGTCCGAAGTGACAGAATTTAATGTATTACTTATGTGACATTATATTCGTTACAATGCTAGGGCCATCGCGATAACGCAACCTTCATCGACGGCTTGATAGAAATATTTGTTTCCATACTGGTCCCTGTGGTCTCTGTACAACATTCTTCCTATTTCTTGGAATCCAAGTCTGGTCGCGACCATTTTTCCGATCTCACTTGTGAATGCACCTTTGACGGTCTGGAAACCTCGTGCCTTGAGAAAAATCAACGTACGTTTATACAATTCCTGAGTGATCCCTTCACCTTTCAACTTCACATCCGCTGACGATAAGAAAATCTCGGCTACTCGTTCAGTTTTGAAATTGGTATGGAGTTTCTCCTCTGTCGCTTTTTCAAGTGCATCAAATAACGCAAAAACAATTTGGACGCTCTCTGATTTGGGTTTGAAATCCTTGAAACCATAATTAGGTTGTTGGTTGTCCATAATGAGATTGACTCCGGCTATCTGTGAGAAATATCAAAATATTATTAATTGCAACGGGATGGATGCGCTTTAATTGCTATATATTCAACCAGCTTTAATTATTGGGGTTTTCTATAGGTAGTATTACCAATACAGTATCTGTGAATTTAATTTGTGCTTACATCGAATTCGTCCCTCTTGTCCATGACGAAGCTGAGTCGGTGTCCAATAGCTATTTTAACTAGTTCATTTTGATCCTTCTCATCTTCTGCCTCGAACGGAAGGTATTTTGAGTTGATTTCGTTGAATTTCAAAAAATTCGTTCGAACGTGGAAAGCTATTTGCTCATAATCCGACATGGTTGCCAATCTGATGTTGTAATCTTTCCAATATCCAACAACGTCCGGAGGCATGTCGTACGGTGACAATTTTGATGACGAACTACTCAACTCACGTTTTAGTGACGGCAGTAATCCACGATGGCCACCAAAAGCACTGAAGGTTCGACAGCGTAAAATCAATTTGAGCCCGAACATCTCAAAATCTTGTCCTTCTCTAATTTTTCACAACTAATTCAACTTTCCTCCGAAGAATTTGAATGACCAGCCAGAATCAAATCTCGATTTTTCTAGCCGTTGCGTTGACATAATTTTCTCTCGAATTTGTTTACTGGGGAAAGTTTCTTGTCTTGACAACCAATTATTTCAAGAATTTGTTCAAGAACATTGAATTCCAATGCTATTTCTTCATCCTATGCGAGGATTTTGTACCTTTTTTCCAATTTTTTTAATTGTATATTTTTGCTTTGCTGTTCAGAGATAGCATTTGCACCTAAATTGAATGACTATTGTGAACTACGCATGAAAATCAATAAATTTGTTCTTCCTGACTAGAATATACGAATCCCCCCTGCCCAAATATAACAAGTCAATTAAGTAGTCCCTTCATTTCATGTCAACTGACTCCAGGGTTCACAAATCAGCCAGGATTGATTTTATCAATTTCATTTCTATGAGCAAAACCATGAAAGCACTTCTGGTGGAAAATAGTGAAAATTCTTGTGAACTGCAATTCTACCCTTGAAATGGACGCAAACAAATAAAAACGCGAATACAACTCAATGAAAACAAACAAATTCCGTTTTCTAATTTTCGGTTGACTGACGAGTGAGGCTGCCAGTAGTCGTTCCGGTTTTGGGTGCCTGTCCCGGCGTCCCGAAGAGGTCAGGTTTTGAAAAACTTGTCCCAAAGTCCCGGTATTTTCACAAGAACGGGTGAAAGTACTTTTAAAGCTACTGCCGCTATGATGAAAATAATAGTGAGGTGACTATTCCTCCTGGTCTGTCTTGTTTGCGTATTTTCTATATCTAGCTAACGAAGGTTACGAAATTCCATAAAAATATATTCACTTAAAATCTCTCTAATCACAACTTTTATATGCAACCTATAGTTAATTTCCTCTGAAAAATTCTTGACCTCCGGCGGCCGCTCTCCGGGGACCGCGCTAACAGGTGCGGACGGCCGGTACGTGCATTCAAACCCACAAATTCAGTGTACCACGAACAGGTTCGTAAAGTATTTGCGTGTAGATAAAATGAGATTATTTGGGAGTCCCATCTTCTCATTTCAGAAAATTGGTAGACCGACGAAGGACACGTGGTAAAGTTAAAACACAAACACGCGTTTTCCAAAATACTTAGTACTACTGGCCAAGACGACATTCAGCTTTAGATACCGTCTGTCACAAAGGCTCCTAATACCAACTTACGAGGGTAGCAGTACAGTGGAGAAAAATCTCTGTCAACACTATAAAGTAACTCATCAAATCAATCGCTTCCTAATTTTCATCTTCCAATCCGTTTTTATATTTTGAACAAACGAAAAAATAAACAATATTTAATGAGTAGATACTGGATCAAAATGGTCGATAATATCGCCGTAACTAAAATTGGAGGTTGAGTGGTTTGGTTTCTTGTTTTACGACTATTTTAAATATGTTCGAAATTCGAGAACGAAAAAGCAGCAATCGAAGCGAAGGGGTACAATAATAAGTCTGAGGATAAAACTAAACTGTGAAACGTATTTGTATCATTTTTGTGCTGTCGTGGTTCTGACACTCATAATACGTAACATTCCACAATTCTCAGAAGGTTACGACAGATATGAGTCGGACGGTTAATGTTCAGTGATTATCGTTTTAAATAAATGATGATCTGGGTAGAATCTTTTAAATAAACGGGATTCGTTGTAAAATAGAAAGGGGACTCTCTACTGCTACATGTTGGGTCGGGGTTCGATTCACGGGACCTGATATACTATCTTGGTCCGACTATGTTTTAACCAAGAAGATTTCACGTGTAGGATTTTGCTGTTAGAAAAGTGATAGTAACTTGTTATTGCAATAAACAAATAACATTTTGTTTACACTGTTTGCAAATCATTCGTTTAAAAAATTTTGGAAGAAAAATGAACATCTTTTTAACAAAGGCAGGATTAAAATTCTATCCACCATCCAATATACTTTCAGTTTCGTTCTCAAAACCTTCCGAGAATGAATTGCGAAAATTGGCGGAATTTTATCTATTTTTAAAAGAATTACCTCATATTTTCGATGACAGTGATTACATTCCTTTGTATTTGTTGTTTTCGGCCCATTCAGATAAACACCATTAGTAATTGGAATTGACATCAGCGGAGAAAAATTAATTGCAATCCTAATAAAAATCTATCACTTCCTGGTGTCTTTCCTTCCTCCAATCCGTTCAATATTTTGAGGAAGTGTAAAAATAAACATTAGTTTCTGTAAGATAAGAAAGATCTGATTGATCGATAAAGTCGGAAGTTTAGCTCTTATGAACGGTTTCTTTGTAATGAATCGGAAAGTGTTTCGCTTTATTTCGTTATCTAAAATCTGTAAAACAGTAGCAAATAAAAGGAAAGGATCCGGATTTCGTATTAATAAATCTTCAGCTAAAACTAAACGCTAAGACATATTTGTATGTTCATATTGGTGCTTATACAGTAACATTTGAACTAACCTCTTCTTCAGAAGATGTGGATTCTGTATGGAAAGTCTTCAATTCTAACTTATTACCAAATTAAAGACAGTATCAGGCAGCTTCAGTTGGCGTGAATTTGCTTCAAATTATATTTAATCTACTGAAGTTTAGGCAATCCCACTACCAGTGGTAGTGTTCCTGATCAAAACTTTATAATCTAACCTGCTTTTGTAATTTGGGTTTGTGCATGACTGTATTTTCTTTGCCTTACATTTTCTATTTTGATGGCAAATAAGTTTAAATCTGAATCAGCTAAGGGAGGTCTAAGTTCTACTGACAGGAGCATCATCTGAAAAATGATTCTCCTATTTACCCTAACTTGTCATTTTCCCGAAAGTTCAATAAAACACTTGTTTTCTCCGTATTGATGAAGTTTTCAATGTCCAAAATAAAACGGTCATAATCGTATTGAAGTCTTTGCATATATTAATTCGAACCTCTGTGACCTGACGCAGCCTTGGCCTCAGAAACATTATTAATAAGTTAGCGTTCCAAAATATTCAATAGATTTAATTTCTGTGTTAGACATTTTCCCAATACTACCACAAGGTTAGAATACCCAACCGCTTTGTGGTATATTCTCTGAACGATTTCTTTCCCGTTGATGCACAAACAATTAAAACTCAATGTTTAATTTGCATTTATTTAAATTATTTATTTATTTAAGATAATTATAGGGTTTCATCAGTCCGGGCAAAGCATTTCCATAATTATTCGCTTTCTGTGACAATTTGTTGTGGAATCAGGTCACACTCGCTCTTCAATTTACGGTTAGCCTTCACCTTCAGACGAGAATAATACAGCATATTCAACAGTTGCGGAAATTATTATACTGGTGCCTTGAGAAAGTCTGAGTTGTGATTTTGAAGAGAATACTTTGAAAATTGTAAAAATACAAACTGATAAACATTTCAACTTCTTTAAAGTTTTCGCCAATATGATTGGCGACAATTTGATTTTTGCAATATTGATAGTGACGTCAGTGTTTTTGGCAGCGAACGGTGATCAACAATCAGAATTAAAATTGGACGATAATAATTTCACCACACATGGCATCAAATCGCGAACCGTAGGTGATTCTTGGATATTAGGAAATATTTGGAGTGTTGGTGCTGGAGCCGCGGCCATTGTTTTTATATTTGGAGGAATTGCGATTGCTTTCTATTATTTCTATTACATCAACTATTATGGGTACTCAAAGGATGGATATGCGACCAGTGTAAGTACTCTGACCAGGTCAAATGATGATGGAGGTTTCAGTACATTTTTGAAAAGGTACTTTCGAAAAAATATTTTCAATCTTCTATAGCGGGATCGGAATTTATTTCTTGACTGCAAAATTATATCACACTAATATTTTATACTCTTAAGAAGCGTGTGTTTTTGATCTCGCAGGTCATTGGACTCCGCGAATAAAGTCTCCAGTTTAAACTGGACTCAAGTTCTTCACTTAATCAGTCTGGCTGAAGGATTATATGAAAGTTCGGATTATGACGGCCTAAAGTGTCTGAAGAAAAGCATTTGTGAATATTCACAATCAAAGAAGAATACCAGTTTGGAGAAAAGTGTCCTATTCTTGTGAGCTTTGAACAATATTCCATTTTCAGCAAAGCATTTCGAAAATGTTTATATAGTGTTTTTTATGCTTTCTTTGCAGATTCCTTGATTCTATTGGCACAGTTACATTGCCGTCGATTGTCAAGAAATATTTGAAGGAATTCCGAGAGCCTTTAGATCAGGGAAGAAACGCCGAAGCGATTTGTGCAGATCTTTACTCGAAATGCAGTCCATCCTTCATGAATTTTATTGATGAATATCTGAAATTGATTAGAAGTTAATTAAATATTCGATTTATTTATTGATAATACTAAAAATTTTGACAACCAAGTATGACATGGGTCGAATTAACCCATGTAGGCGTTAAATTTGATGGTCATTCTTTCGGTCATCAAAATGGAAATTGAAATTGTTAGAAAGACTTTACCGGAGATTACAGAAAGAAGTCGAAATGAGGTTCAAAATTATAGATATCAATTATTATTTAATAACAGTACGTCTACTCCTCAAGATTCCTTTAATGAGGCAAACAAATTACAGACTTTAGAATATGATGATCCAGATGATTCGTTCGCTAATTCTGTCGATGTTCTTCCTACGTATTATGTAATGTCCAGTGTATGCACTTCGTGATACTTTCATTATCTTTCCTCCCACAAATAATTAGTAAGTAATTGGTTCGTAATTAGTTAGGTCATTAACTTCTCAGCTCACACAGTATTAGCGTCAAAAACGTAATTGATTCATCAGTGCATTTAGTCCATTTCTATCATATTTATGAGATACTTATCCTTAAAAGTATTACGTCATAAAAATGTTAACTAATTCTTCAGTGCACACATTTGTACATTTCTTAAAACACCGAAACGGTTTTGAGGCAACTGAAAGTATAATATTCAAAAAGTCACTACAGTTGCCGTAATCTGTTGCCACATTTACCCACTTTGTATCGATATCGCTGTTGCGATATCGAATCCTTTGAAGTGACATTGTATGGAAATCGCACGTTAAGAACTCTGTTGAGGTAAGGCTACAATCTGTAGGTCAACTGGATTTTCGTATTATTCCTAATACAAATAATGAAGTTCCAACTTTGTTTCTATTGCAGATGCCAATAAGAAATTTGATTTAATTTCAGTCGGGTATGCGTCCGAATCTAAACCTAGTGATAGTCTTAATTGCCAACCGTGAACTGGAAGATAACGATATAGATAATGACGGGTTATCCCTTTACCTTTGGAATAGGAGAGAAATAAAGCAACCTCTATGTCCCCGCCAGTCCGGAAATGCAAACCAAGTCGAATAGACAATGAAAATCCGGGACAATTTGCAAACTAATTACTTTCAAGGACTAAAGGGATGGATTCCTCTAGAAGAAATGGAAACCCAACCTTATGTGGAAAATACTTGATTTTGGGTGAATGCCTGAGTTTGTTTCAATTCAAAACTTTATTTACCGTGTATTGCTGTATAATATGAAACATACATACAAGTATGTGTAACACATTGGTGCCAACACCCACGCACGTTCGCGATAAATAAATTGCCTTTCTTCTGATCGCAGATCCAATAATAATTTACATCGATAATAAATACTCAATTGATAAATAATTTCACTTCTCTAATTACATAATTTAGTTTCTCATCATTAGTGTATAATTCGTTTGTTTCTTGAGTCGAAGTCATCGTACCGTTTTGAAGTTACCAGTTTTCTCACTTTCGTATCAAAAACAGCATTGCTTTTTATTTGTTTGATCTTTGAATCCGAGTGATTCCATTGTAATGATCATTTGATAAAAAAAAGAGTCCTGAGCAAAACTGGTTTTGAGACTTGGTGTTACAATATCGTGGCTGGCTTTCAAAGCTCAATCTTTCAGTCTCGGCTCTTTTCTTAATTTCTGGGAAAATACGTATGACAGAAGTTTCATTCATAATATGTTTATGTAGAAATTTAAGTCCATATACTTCATAGCATTCACTTGAACTGATCCAGTTAAGCTTCTCAAACGCATAAAACTTATCGTCTTTGTGTTTATCCTTTGATAATATTATACTTTTAGCTAACTTATGCATGATCTTATCTATACGTCCGTAATCCACTTTCGTCAAATTCCCCCATGCAAGAAAACAATAGTCAGTTTTTCATAACACTAAGGTAGTGCTAAATATTTTTAACCAATTTTGACCGAAAAAAGTTTCTTTGATTCATTGATATGTGTTTATTTAAGTCATCAACTCCATAGCTCACACAATATAATCGTAAAATACGTCACATTGAATCATTAGCGAGTGTCGTTAATTCCTACTTTAACTAGACTTAAAATTAGATCTAATATAATGAATATTGGGGTCACTATTTCCGAAAAATAATTCGTCAGGCATGGTGAGGTCATTGATAAACAAAGGTTATGCCTTATGCGCAGAAAGCAGTATAACTCACATAAGCAGAGCCGTTAAGCTCGGGACCAAAGTCCTCTTGCAGAAAAAAGGTCAATCTTGCGGATAACATGTTAATACATAAGGGATTAGCTTCTTGTTATGAACTGAATACTTTCCATATGAATCCCAAAGCTTTTCAAGAAGTTGGTTCAAGTGTTAGAGGCACAAATAAGATAAAAAATAAGTTTCAGAGTCTAGTTCTAGCTGGAGATTAGTGTATGTGGAAACCGTATCCTTTCCCTTTAATTGCGGATTTCTAAATATTTAAGTTAGACAAATAAGACGAACTAATTATCTGCGATTCATTACAAGGAAATCATTCACACTACAATTTCAGATCGGTTGATATTTAACATCTCCTTCAGTCTTTCCCACTCGGATGATTATAGTGCATTTTTCTCAAAATATGAAACGGCTTGGAAAGAGGAAATCTTCAAGACACGAAACGTTAAATTTGATCGAAGTCATCTATGTATTTAACGCCTGGATGCTTACTTCATTGTGATATTGCTGTAAAATTTCAATTACTAATTGTATTCACCTGAATGAAACATAAACATAAACATCAAGGAATGAATAGGAATCACTGCTGTCGAAAATATGAGCTATTTTCTTATCGGAAAAGTAAATAAAATGAACACAATTTTCTCACTTCATTCTCGGAAGTTTTCAATAACGATTTTCTTTTTTTTTTATATTAAGAATTTTATTTCCTTCACAAATGGAACAATAAACGTAAGGTCAATCACACAAACAATTATACATGAATACAAACCACAAAATCATTACAAATGGACCCATGTTAAGGTTAAATATACACTGTACACAAATGAGGGAAAAACGAAATTAGAATTTGAGAAACTCATTTCCCTCGACATATCTTAAATGACTAAAACCAATTACAATCGTAATGTACGGATCCGAATATTTCGGTTGATGATTTTCCAGGCATTGCTTTTGCACGCACGAGGTAGTAGAAACTGAGGATTTTTCATTTATACATACGTATAACCCACACCGTTTTAAGAAGGTGTTAAGCACAAATATGATACAAATACGTTTTACCGTCTAGCTCGAAGCTCGATATCTAAGTATACAGAAATTAGTTCCCTACCATTTAATTGCTGCTTTTTAAATATTTTAATCAGTGAAATAAATAGAAATACTTCGTCCGGGATTCATTAGGAAACTATCCCCTCATTTCAGATTGTTCGTGGATACAAGAGTTCCAGTTCTAACGAAGACGACGCACAAGATACCTTCAGAAATAACGTCTGTATTTCTATATATCTACAAAATATACAACGGATAATCGATTGCTTTATAGTGTTTTAGATATTCTTCTCCACTGTGACTGTGAGTTCCAATTATTTTGATTTCAGTTTTTTAACCATTGACTCATCAAAAATATCCGGACCATACAAACCAAAATTTATATAAGCAATATTAAACCATTTGAATGAAATATGAAACGGTTTTGCTCTAAATAAGTAAGAACTTGATTCGTTTCCACACTAATAATAAGTTCTTATACCGCATTTTGTCGAATAGAGGCTACGGCCTCTATTTAAGAAATCGAAATTTTAAACCAGCCTCAAATGGCGAGCGGCATCTATTACTAAAAATTCGAATCGGCTTCTATTGGAAGCTGTTTCTTCGAGAACGTCATATTATTTTAGGTAAAGTATTTTCTCTACCAGAGGTCTCATAATTATATTTTGCTGCATGAGCCAGCCATAATGGCGAAATATTTCTCAAGTCCAGTAAACTTGAGTTGTACAGTCTTGATCCCTTTCTTGGTCACAGTCACAGTAGTATATTTTCTGATACAAGTGGCACTAGTTTATTTTTTTAATTCATCGAGCAATCAGTTCATGTAGATTCTCCGGATCGTGCTGTGTATGCAGCCGCGGTCTTCCTTTATAACGACAATTCTGCCTTTCGAGAAATTTGTCTAGCCATCATGGGATCCAAGGTCAGCCTGAAAGTATGTTCATTTAACATTTTCGTCTGTTGGCACCAGGGTCTAGTGGAATCAGACCTTTATCAGAGAAAATACGGTATATTTTATTAGATAAATGCGTCAGTTTTGTGTTGGAGAACCTAATCTGGGGGTGAAGTTGGGCTTTTGAGATTTTGAAGTTTTCATAGCCTTTTCTCCTCAAAAAGAAATTTAGCGTCTCAAAAGGGTGTATAGCCACATGCGCTTTCTTGAGACAGTCCGACTGTCCGACCTAGTGTGGTAAAATCGTTCCGGTCCTTCGTTCCGTTCCGAACTCACTAAATTTTCTTCGTTCTAGTTCCGTTC
>JAQFYE010000961.1:0-27220 GCA_034694305.1 Protaphorura glebata | reverse complement strand
TGGTCCAGCCGTTTGGGAGGAGAAGAGGAACACACACACACACACACAAACATGTCCTGGATTTTATATGTGTAGATTCGTTCCTTCTCTTGGGTTTTATCCTATTTTTTTTCAAAATTCGTCTCGAGGACACGCAATTCATTGGATAGAAACAAATGGCGGTTCGGTTGGATTTGGACAAGGAGTTCTACCGAGATGTGAAACAGAAATCAAGTCATGGCTGGACATTCTGTGGTTCAGAATCATCTACAGCTAAAATTTCGGTCAATTTCAAAAAATTCTGAAATAATTCTTGAGGCTGGTTGATTGTGCTACATTTCAGATACGCTTGACAGTGAGTAAGGCAGTACAACGAAGAAAGAACAACGAAGTGCCCCGCGTCAGAAGTTACTCTCAAAAACAAGGGCGAAAATAGGACCATCCCAATGCAGAAATATGTTGCAGCTCGGGTGGCCATGGATTGGGCGACACAATAATTTTGTACAGTGAGATGATGTGATACGTGACCAGATTAATTCATGTTCATATGGAGTCGTCAGTTTTGGCCATAGGATTTATTCTTTGAATAATATGTACGTACTTGTATGCAGTCTGAAATTGCCCAAAAAGCATTTTGTTGGAATCCATAGTAGAACAGATCGTTACTGTTTTTTTTTGCTGAACTCAATGCATGCTTCTAGAAAACAAAAGCCTGACCACGCTGTTGCATGGGAATGGTGTCATATAATAATACACATATCTTCGGAAACTCGCTTTCATTTTGTCGAACACATGTGATTGTTTAGCCAAACGTGTTCAGGGAAATGTGAACTGAATTTCAATCTTATGGATGGCTGCAATATGTCGAGAAATCGAGGACGCGATACGATATTGATTCTTAATTTATGTCTTCAAATTCATACTGAATTTTAGGTAAGCTTCAGCAACCGGCGGTTTTATTGTGTCCAAGAATTTATAAAGAAATTCCAGAATAAGAAAACTTATAAGTATATAAATAAGAAAAAGTAGTGGATCGTCAATCTGTCAGAGTTCCGAGTTCACATGGCGTGCTTTCGAACCTGATTTTCACCGGGGAATACCCATATGTCATGTCAACGTTATCAGGATTGCCCTGCCCGGGTCCACAATATCTACTAATGGTGAAACCGCGTCCCCCGCATTGTCCTCGAAGTAGACAATAGTGAAATTCTGAAATTCATCCACGTATACCGTATATCTCTATACTACAATACTACTACCGCAACAATTTATTAAGTAGGTTGGGTATGGGTATACGGGACTCTGAATTGTTGAGGTAAAAATTACAATTCCTTTTGCAACCAAAACAAATTAAGTAAATACACCGGAAAGTCAGGTACGATAGATAATGTCCAGTTGTTATCAGAACCATCAATCACCAAGCAATCGATGGTTGTCTGTCGCCGTATCGCATCGTGTTTAGCTCCGTCAAATCACCCGTGTGCGTGAGAGAACCCAACAAATATTCCATTGAAATAATAAGCAAGTCTAATTTACTGTCCTCTTGTTTACAACAGTTTATTTTGAAAAGATTGACCAAATAAGAAAAATCCTGTCTAACCACTGGAACAACCCGTCTGCATGAATTTTCTTGGAATTATAAGATTTTACAGATTTTCGCATTCTTTGTGCTACCCCTTGTATTTTCTGAACACATGATTTTCAGCAGTAGTAGACAATTTATGAGCGACCCTGTGAAACGAAGGGCATTTGGCACTGAGACCAGCAAGTGGCGGCGTTTCATTCAAGTCCACTTGAGTAATGTGCCAAAAATAAGTCATAATCCTAGAAGGATTGCATGGCACTGCGTCCAGTTGACGGAACATAAAAAAGTATCATTCATAAGTCACGTCAACTTGCGATATGAGATATAGGCTTATATGTACTTACTTTATTTTGGCTTGGAACTGAAGGGCGCTCAAGATAGAAGTCGCCGCAACGAACCAGTATGCTGCCTAACAGAAACTTTCTGACAGTTTTCGTCCAAATCCGCAGCCATTCAGCAATCCCTGATAAACTGAGTTATTGCTTCTCAATAAATACCTTTCACCACCATCACATTATTATTACGTTATGTTACTTTGCTCCTACTCCTCTTCCTTCTATTCAATTCATTGTCATTTTTGTATTCAAGAACCGCGAACTGCAAATACTGCTAAAGTTGCCAAGGTCTTACTCTCTCATTGTATTCTGGTCGGAGTGGAAAAGCAGGCAAACAATACCGGATTTGATCTCACCACGCCAACCCGTTTACGTTTGACAAAGTGAAAGAGGAAAGTTTGTCTTGTACTTTTACCAGTTCCAGGCAACACTCATAATCCAAGTGTTTTGTACAAATACCTCCCAGCAACTAGATTTTGAATGAGCTCACAAAGACATATTCCCCATGGACAACTCCTTCAAGCCCTTAAATTTCAACTGCACTACTTAAATAAATAAACGGATCAACCAATAACCCACCAGGAAGGCGGCAAAGCTTTAATATATCAGGTCCCGGGTTTAATTCCTGGTTGACCCACTTCCAATTTCCTTGTACTTGGTCATCAGAGATCTTGGCTTAATTATCTGGATCGATGGGGCCTTTAGAGTAACTTCTCCGGAGAAGAGTCAACACGTTAGTATAAATTCATTGACCTTAGACTATGACCTTAGAATTCGTTCAGCTGATGACCTTGACCTTGATTCGTGGTGCCTGATCACCGACTTTCACTGCATTTCCTCGTCCCCAAGCTGATGCCGGGACAAAAGAGTCTGCGACATATGTATTCTAAACGTTTAGGTTTTGGCCTAGACTGATTCCTGGGATATTCTAACGTAACCTAGGCCTGGCGTAGTCTATCTCTGTAAGTCCTAAATGGACAAGGACGAGTCCAGCCAGGCCATGGAGCCAAGCTTGGCATTTTGGCACTCTTCCCAGTAGTTCACTCGTCTGAATTGGTTGTACATTCTTTCCTTCCTTCCTTCCTCTGAATGAACATGAAGTTAGAAATCAAAAGAAAATAGGGTGCGAGTGAGCTATAGGGTTCATGTTTCATCCTGGCAATAGAAAATGGAATGGATAGGTGCCGTATTACAAGGAAACCAATTTTCATGCAAAAAGAAACTCAGATCCACCCAGAAACAAACGTGGGAAGTAATATTTTTCACTGGCAACACGTTTGGGGGGAATGATCTGCGGTATTTCAAATTGCATTGAAAATCGACTTTCTCCTAACAGGTTGAGCGATATTAAAGAATGTAAAGGTATAAGCAAAAAGTATGTCCTCGGTCGATTTTTCCGGAAAATTATTTGTTGTGTGGTAGTGGATAAACCGTTCAAGAACGCTGGATTCTTGAGTCGATCTGGTTTCTGGTTTTTACGTGAAAAATAGTTTCCTTGTTGGTGTCAGTGATTGGAGTGCTTTGGTGAAAGTGAACGGACGAAAGTATCGACCAACAAGAAAAACGGAAAGAAATGGAACCAGAGCTAAATTGACGCTGACTCAAAACCCTGGTAATTCTTATTAGATGGATGAAATATAACATACGAATCCCAGTACACAAAAAAAGCTACAGGGTGTCCAAGTATATTTTCTTTGTTATTAGAAGGATTTGCCATTGTTTTCATTTCGTTGGATCTCGTGATCTCGATCGCCTTACTTTTTATACAGCGGCCTGCTGTGACAAAACACTATTCTAACGACAATTAGTAGGTCACGGACTTCAGTTTTGTTTCGAAAAAGCATTGAGTTACATTCATAGTGTCCCGGGATAGATTCCGGACATCAGCATCATGTTTAAGCCTCTGATCAGTCCGTGCAATTTTTTTTATTGTGTATCATTATTTAATCCAATTAATTGACATTCGCCGATGGCCTTCGCGTAATGGACACCGCACAGTCCCTACGAAAATGATCGGCCGTCGCGTTGTCTGCATTTTCGATATCTCTCAATCAGAGACAGTTTCACTTTTATCTCAAGAGCAATAGACTGACATGTGTATTTTGTAGTTCTGCAGGAGACAATGTACATTTTGCTGATACTAGATATGCAGGAATCAATTTATACTTATAGGGTTTTAGGGCTTTAAACCAGTTAAAGTCTATTTATATGGAGCAATAAAATTTTTGTTGAGACACTTCAACTCCACCCATTGTGTACAGACAAAATAGAGTGCAAGTGCAGTAGTCCATCGTCTGTCTCTACTATCCTTGACACGTTAAACTTTAGGTTTTTGCTTTCCCTTTTTTACTTCAAATAAAAAAAAAGTCAGAGAAAGCACAGCGTATTCACGGTATGTACGCCAAACTGTATAACCTAAGAGGAGGAAAACTCAGTGAAGCGGGAAGGCAGTTTTGGCGGCCGAACCAACCATTCAAAGTACAGAACCGGTTCTGGAATCGTTCAAAAGGGGCCACTTAAATCGGGGAACCTGGGAAAGGTAGAAAATGGCTTAAAGCCCAGTCGATACTGTTAGGGCCAAGACAAGAATCTGTTTCCGAGAAAAAACGCTTTGGCCATTGGATTTGACTGAATTTTTGATATGTCGTAGCCCTTCATCTCCTGATCAACTTTTGTGAAGGTCCCATCTAGAAAAGTCAAGTCGTTCTTGGCGTCTGTAAGGTCTTAGGAATCCATGACGGATTCATGACGTCACAAGGTGTATTTGACTAATCCATTTCTAGCGGCTAAACCGTCGGACTCCTTGGGTGTATGACCTTTACAAAAGTTGTTCAGGAGGTCGAGGGCTACAACATTTAGCCAAATCCAGGAGCGAATTAAACTGCAATTTCGTGATATTTAATTGGTACACAAATACTGTCTGCGGGGCCCTGGCCCTGGCCTAGAAATGGACACGATACTGTCTCAAGTGCTTTCATTCTAGAGCAGGAATCAGATGGGTCTGAGAGGATGAGCGAGTGAGCAGAAGAGGAGGGAAAATCCTCAGTGAAAGTGTCAGTAACGAAAGTACAATTTCTGCACTGCACAGCACTGGGGTGTAAGTCAAGGGAATAGAATGAATGGGTGACTAGTTCCTTTGTCGTTTTAAGTACGTTCCATTTGGATTTAGTAGAATGCTAAATCATTTTAATCGTTTCAAGTATTACCGACAAAGTTAAAACTCACGGCGACGGGACTCCATCCATTCATCTTTCAAAAGGAGTCACGTCGCGTCCGCGTCGACTGGAGAAAGTGTGTGTATCAAAGTGTAAAAAGTAATACCGACCTACTTTAAAATTTTAAGCATTTTTGCGCTACTTATGTTAGTATACTTCTACAGGGTGGCTCACAGTTAATTATTTATTATACAGGAATGCCAAGTCAAAATAAGAATTTGCTTCCTTCCTTTTTATTTTGTCCACGAATCCGGACATTGTCCTGTATGACACAGTTACTAGTATTTGCACAAATTATTTATTTTTGTATTTACGCATTTCTTAACTTAATTGGAACCACGAAGTTTACGGCACGTCCATCCAAATTAATTCCGGGTAAGTTAGTTCCTACATGTTTTGAACCAAATAAAACTAGGTGAACTGCGAGTTTACTAAGCCGAGTTGACATTCACTAGATCCAACACAAGTTTTCACCGCCTTAACAACAAAAAAAGCTTTATAGCTTGCTTCGACTCCGCCTTTTATGAATGAGTTTGAGTTTTGAAAGGTCTGGAGTTTAGGAATTGCAGAGTAACATGGCGTAATAAAGCCGAAAGGAGATTGTGGTGAAAGTGGTTGTACTTGTACCGGGTGGTACATTGCTTTTAAATCAACGTGTTGTACGAAGTATTCAATACCCTGCTGGAGTTATTCGGAGTCAACAGTTATGAGACACCCTGTACTTAAATTTCGCAACACAACTTTCACCATGCAATAAAATTCTCAAGCAATACGAGCTTGAGAAGGAAAAAAATGAAGTTGTATGCAAATGCAGAGTGCAACTACGAAGTATTTTTTACACAATTGGTAATCTAGTTTGGTTGGAGGCCTTTTGGATGAAAATCCAATCCGTCAGTTTTCCTATTGATCAACCCACGGAGATAAGTTTACGAATGGGGAGCTGATTTTAAGCAAAAGAAGCAAAGTAGAGGAATAAATATCACTCTTTTCTCAATTGTCCACGCAGTAGCCGCGCTTGATGATTTTTTCATAAAAGGCTTGAATTTGATATTCTTTGAAAACAGTATTTAAATGTCAAAGAAAATCTTTCATTGAAGGACGTTTTAATATAGAACACACAACACACAAGCTTAGATCTGAGGCTTTTCTTGGAAGTGTTTATTTTGAGAAGTATCGTAGGAGTCGATTAGAAACGGTCCCTGATTTTGGAATGCGATACGGAGAACTATCCTATTTTAGAAATTCACTGTATATAATTTTGGTAGCCATTCTTGTTTGATGCCTCAGAACAGTCTTGACTTCTCTTTGATTTTGCATGGCGTCAGCAAGCTCGAGAAACCAGAAAAGTATATGGTAGCATGTCCTATTTTTGAATTTCTTCGTAAATTATGATATGATTTCTCAAATTAGAATTTTGTAGTGGGCAAAATCAGTGGCCAAACAGTTCCGATTTCTCGATGATTATTTTTATTGGAAACAAAGTTATGGCATTGCATTGGTATTTTTGTCCTCACCACGGTGATTTTGACAGAAGAAAGTAATTCCGAGATCCTCAAGGATGTACCTGAATTTATTAAATGGAGAAACTTGACTTTTGATCAATTCCACACTGTAATTTCCGCCTTTCATGATTTTTAGTTTTGTAATTTCCTATTTTTTGTGTGCAGTATGACCTGGCCTCACTATATTTATTTATTTCTCTCAAATTTTAGCAATAAAAGCAGCGGAAGGACATATTCCACTATCACATGATTCCAGCTAATTAGCACGTGCTCACGGGCCCCATCAATTATGTGGGGGCGTTAGTGTTACATCACATCCTACACATTCCTATGACTTCTTGGGAAAATAATCCCAGGATCTTTACCGAAGCACCTTACAGGCCACATTCGGATGAGTATCTGTGGCGAAACGATGTTTTCATTACCTTGAAAGGTCAGTTCATGTAATTATTGACCATCTGGGTGTTCATGACCGAAATCAGAAAAGTCAGGATTGACGTAATTCAATCTACGTAGAACCGGACACATCATTCATTCTTCTTAACTGAAATCGGCACGTAGACTGTGTACGCCACTTTTAATTGAATGAATATCCATAGTGCAGTTTAAGAAAACATTGCAATGCAAACATTTCGGAATGAACTTTATATTGTGTGAAATTCTGGTTAAATTGGATTGTGATTGTAGAGATATCATTTTCGGTGAGTTAGTTCATTCCGTGCGTCACCCGATCTTATAGTATATATGATTTCCTCGTCCACATGCATGCATGAACAAGTTTGCATGTCGAGTCGTTGTCAGCAACTAAAAAGTAAGCGTATGAGCTGGAAACTTGAGAATACAAAGTAGCACGTCATGCTTCATATTTATGGTATTACGATGCAAACACGTGCATGTACTAATATCCCGGGTTTTGCTAAGTTGAGTAAGTAATACGTTGATAGGAGGTGTAGCTTAGTAGAAGTAAATTAGTAGTGACCAATGTGATTGACGTAAGCCGGCTTAAAACGCTTTGTCAGAGCGGCGGATTTTAAATTAATACTGTAATCAGGGAAATACACGCACTCCTCAAGTACACAGAAATAGGATTAAATTCTTGTTGTTTACAATGATCGGTCAGAATTTTCATAAATAATGATTTCGGATTTCGGAAGTTTAAATTTTAGAAATGTTTTAAAAAATGCTCTATAAGTTGAAAACACATCGTCAATTTTCAAAGTATCTCTGGGCTAACTTGCAACAAAAGCTACATGTTATTGCTTTTATTACTCCCAACCCAAGGTGTATAGATTATAATTTGCAAGGAGTTTAAACAAAATTTGTAGTCAGGAGATCCCGTTCCGCGGAAAAAACAGAAATCGTCCAAAATGAGATATCTCTCGCTATTGAGAAAAATAACAACAAACGGCTAACATGGAGAGCAGGGGAATTCCCATCTCTATAATGGAGAAGAAAACCAGGTTTTTTCCTCCATTATAGAGATGGGAATTCCCCTGCTCTCCGTGTTAGTCGTTTGCTGTTATTCTGTCATTTTTGTTACTTTTGGTTTTTCCGCGGAACGGGGTTTCCTGTCTAAAAAATTTGGTTTAAACTCCTTGATAATTTGCATAATTATCCATGAAACATTTCATGAAATACTAGGTTCCAGAGGTACATGTCCACATCCAGTGTATTTAGCCTTTCGTTTGAAAATACACATTTACTTAGGGCACAAGCACAAAGAGTATCGGATTTCTGGTAATGCTATTATTTGAATACCAAAGACTGTCATTCGAGTTGGCTCTGATTTTAATTACATTTGTTAATTCAATACGAATCTCTTTCATGAACAAAATTGTCCAATTTACTATCTCTGAAACGAACTTTTCAAACTGTGTATAAAACGTAAACGCTTTATATCCGAACACATAGCTACCGCCTACACAATATTTGTTAAACTGCACACCACTAAGGTCAATAAATGGCATAATAGCCTTAACCCAGTGTGTATACATATAACAATACCAATACAAATCATTTGATTGAATGAAAAAAGTTTAGTTTACACTATATGGAGAAATTGAAGGAGAGAATTTGTATGACCTCTGAAAAGGTACAAGTACAAGAGCATTAACACTGTAAATTTACAAATTCGTTGACAACCTTCATACAAGGCAAGGTATTTGACGAATTTCCTTATTTGTTTAACAACTTCCATACTGTGCGTCTGTCGCATACCGCAGCCGCGGTCATATTTGTAGAACAACTGCGGAAGCAGCTCTACTCTTCCTCGTGCTCACTCGTAAAACCTAATAAATTATTACACATGAATGTTGGTAAATAATAAATAACATTTGTCATCCGCTCTTCCTTTCCTTTCCGCATTCCTATGCTATAAAATGAACCAGCGGAACAAATTGAGATTTCTGAAATGAAGTAATTATTACGAGCTACGACTTACAACTACAACCCAAGCTGGAATGGTTCGGGACAAACAAACAAACGTTGTAGGCCCGATTGACCTATGTTTTAAATACGGCGCGTAAATTATCATCAATGGTTAAGGCGGTGTCCGTGTATGTATATTTAGTCATAATATTTCCGTCTAATTGCCATTCCGTCTAAATTTCGGAGTTGGCTAAATAAGTAGGTTCGAATGTTGAAAATAGCGAAATCTAAAATTCTTGACCGTAATTAAAGCAATTAACTAACTAACCCATGGTAATATGCCTTCCTTACTAATCTGAACGCGATCTATATTTCAGCTCTGTCCCAAAACCATCAACTACGGAATAGTTCTATTCAAGAAAGATAATGAATCCAGTCCAACAAGGGAAGGCTTATGACGATTGAGTCAAGTGGATGGGATAAATTAAACTTCTTTACATCGATTGCGATAAATCATTTGAATAAAATATTCACTATAGAAAAGTATTGTAGTAGGAAGAACATTCATTCGATTACTTCTGTGTGTGAAACTACAATCATTCTATTCTAACGTATTCCTTTCCTGAGCGACTCCGTGTGAAAGTTTCCCTTAATAATCGAATAAAGAATCGTAGTCGCATGCACGAACTAAAACTCAACTAAGAATTCCAATCATGGGAGAAAGGCACTTGACCCATTGTAACCGGAGTTAATTGAGTCTCACGCAACTTCGCGGTCGCCGAAAACCGAGAAATATAATTGTACTCATCTACATCGGTCGAATCTGGTTGGATGTTTCAGGCATCGGTTAGAAGTTGAGGCACTTCAGCATTACTGGTTCTGATAAGATAACGCAGCATAACTTGACAACACTTTCTTAGCGGGTAGTACTTGGTGTAAAGAAACACCTAAAATCTGATTTACTATTTAAAAACTGGTGACACTACGCTTATGAACCCTATATCTCCAGTGCCACCAGCAATTACGTCATTAAGGGCAAAACCTTTAGGCTGTTACTTTAATAAAACCAATTTCTGCGAATTCAATTTTGCAAAATCTCCATTCATTTTTTATTTGGACGGTGAGTTTGCCCAAGAAGAATTTTGTTAAATTATTTTCGGTTATTCGATCTCACGTACATATGATTATATGTTCCTATTCGCTATATTGTGATATTTTATCAGATTTGCGAAGATGTCCAGGATGCCAACCGTTCCAGACCTTGCGGTTTACGTACGTACATATGAAATTGCCGATGGCTGGATATCGGAAGGAATGAACTTCGTTGCCTTAACGTAACGACTGAAACGTACACACACACAGGTACGGATAACTCAGCTGGGTTAATTTATTCTATCTCACAGATCACCAGTTTCCCTTTCATCCCAGTTCCATAAATCAAAATAAAATGATTGTGCAGATTTCCCATGCATTCATGTTTCTGGTTCAAAGTGACAAATTATATAATAACTATACATATAAGTGGTCTTGCGTAACGTGCAAAGTTCAGTGAGCTCTAATATAATGCCCCATTTTAATTTTTAATGAAGAAGGACCTTACCACTCGGGCAGTGCTGTTTAGGCCCAACATTTTCCATTATGATTAGCAAGGTTGAGTCATCTCAACCTCGCAATTAGTTTTCTTTAGAAAAAATAAAATAATATTTTCCACATGAATTTTGTTCGGAAGCAAGTGAAATGCGAGTAAAAATAATATGACTGAGGTGACCTTCAATTTCGGGGGTAATACCCTTCCAAACTGAGCCCCACTGCCAATTACAGATATTTATACGCAGATTCCTTCGTTTGCTCCTCAGATAGCAGCAATAAGCTTGGGCCCAAAACTGCCAAGGTCGTTGACGGAACGAAAGATATTTTCGTCTCAGTATTTTCGGATCACACTAATAGAACCAGTCCAATATTCTAGGACAAGACTGAAAATGGTAGTCCCGGAGAGAACTGGTCAAAGTGGAATAAAATGAGAATAGCACCTGCCCAAAGTTCAACAATTCGATTTGGAAAGTTCATGAATGTGATGATCGTGAGCCGTCCGGCACAAAGAAAACGAGGTGTGTAAAATCTATTGGGAATTGAGAAATCCCGGCCAAAGGTCATTTTTCTAAAATGTACTGCCTGTACATAGTACTCTGACACACTTTTTGTATACTCTCTTTTTTACTCCTTAGACAGCGAAATAGACGCCTATTTGGTGCTTGTGCTGCTACGTGTGTTGCGTAATCCCGTCTTTGTCGTCGTAAACTTTTCTCAGGATGTTTTGTGTTCGCAGTGATAGCGTCAGAGTCTACATTTTTCATTTAAGCTCTTAGTTCGGCTTGCGAAATAGACTAGTGAATTTCATAGGTCGGTCGTTTTTTAGGATGCACATAAACTAACTTCCCAAACAATATGTCAATTTTTGGTTTGAGTATACAATATTTCTAAATATACAATATGTAGTTCCGACCTTTTAATGAATTCAGTTCATACAAGCCCTCAAGTAATTTTATTTGGGCCAAACAGGGAATTTCCAATCGGAAACTATGTTTAGTTAATGTTTTAGTCATTCAAATCTCTTCAGTTTAAATCGCGTCGCAGCTGAACAAATTCTGGGCTCGTAGGCTCAACTGATATCAACACAGGTGCCTAATCTCTGGCGAAGTTACTCTAGAGGCCCCATCGACGTTTACAATTATACCAAGATTTCTGAGAGGACCAGTTCCGAGCACCCAGCCGAATTAAGTAATAGAACCAGAGGAAGATCATTAAGTCATTATGGCCTGTCGTAACTAAAAGTTGACTTCCACAAAGTGCACGGGGTATATCTTAAATTACGTGACACGTAATGAGGATTTGGTATAATTTCTAACCCCTCTATTGGAAATGCCGCCAAACCCATTCAGGAAAATAAAGTAACATTAATGATATCAAAATTTGGCTCACAAAAGAAAATCCTGTTCCCAACTAGGTGTCGCTCCTTTGACCGTGACGGTCGTTGACTTGACATGTTGTAACTTGAGCGTTGCGTAGCAATTCCATTGAGCAGCTACCAAAATTGAAAAGAAATGTTAAATTATTAATTGTGTTTGATTTAATATTTTACTAGTGTGATTTTTCAAAGTATTCATGCAAATTAATTGTCTTAACATGAAAACACAGTGGTGACAAGAAGATCTGCCGTCAGAGGAACTTGTCCATCAAAGGAACCTAAACTTTCCTTGTGTAGGCTAAATTTCAGGGTAGTTCCGAGGAAAATCCATGCATATTCTTGTTTTTACAACAGATAACGTGTCTAGCGAACCAAGTGATCCAAAGTTTTAGCAAATTAAACTTGTAACTTGTCAACTGATTGTGAGCTTGGGCTTCGTAGACAAGTTACTTTACTTACTATGAGTTACTTAGAAACTGCTTCCACATGCAAAAAGTTTGCCAATTACCTTGCTAATTGTGTCACTACCTTCACTACAATACAGGAAGGACATGCAAACTTGAATTTCAGAAACTCAGCTGTATCAGTATCAGTAATAGGGAAACTAAAGTCGAAACTAAACTAAAAAGTATTTCTGAATGCAATTCGCAGGAAGAGGAAGTGTTACCTAGGAATTTTAAAAAAGGGATAAAGAAAATCTCCATGACTTACCTTGAGCTCCAACAAATCGCGCTTTTTTAACTGTAAATTAGAAAAGAAAATGATGTCAATTAAATTTCAGTTTATTGAAGGTATATACGAGTTTCTTATTTTTATCGAAGATTTACTGTATATAGGATAAAATCACTTAAGTTTAGAAAAATGCGATGAGAAAATGTCTGCTCAAAAAACAGTTCGATTTGATTTATTAAAATATTTCCCAAGAACCTCTACAAGACAATACTTCTGACATTTTCAGCTATCACCTTTAATATGCAACTCTCATTTAATTACACGGTGTTTCAAAAATAGCGAGGCCACCTTGGCTTCTTCGTGCGGAAAAATTTCTAACTCAAAATTTTTCAAGTTCCCGTTGTTCGATTTTCGAAATTCTTTTTTTGAAATGAAGACCGTTAAATTGTCTTTAAGAGTCACTCAAAGGCTGAAAATTCAGACACTGTTTTTCTAAGGTTTTGGGGTCCGCCAGAAAACCAAAATTTTTAAAATCTCAGAAAGTAGAATTGCGTCAATACCGGACATCACAAATTTAATTTTAAAGAGAACACAGAGGGTTATACTCATGACTTGTTATCTATCTTGAGTTGTGAGATGACATATACAGATATCACACATTATGTGTGAAATCATGGCTTATCGTCCATTTCTACGAGCACGCCCCAAACCCTGCTGTGCAAGTTCTTCACTGCAATGTCGCCATACTACACCCGATGTCTAGTTTTATGCAATCTAAAATTTCGTAGTAAAATTTTTAAACAATTCTTACCTGTCACACTAAGCAAAGACATTCTTCGGATTCCCGAAGATGAGTTACACTTTGAGTTAAATTTCTGTTCCAAAGAATTAAAATAGGCGAATGCACTGAATTATTTAGCCCAAGGGATGCAAGCACTTGGCGACTCAAATAAGTGATTTAAAAAAATGTAATATAAAATAATTTCTTGAATCTCAGGAATTAGTAGTTGCAATAGTGAACAATTGTTGTCAGTACAATTTTTGAATTCACTTTTTTTCAGTTTTAGTAAATCACAGAACAAATTGGAAGAGTTGAGATGATGCATAAGTTAAGTTTGATGATGATTATGATAGTTTGAGAATAATGTTACTGTCGTTCAAAATCTTTGAGTCAATCAATCGAATAAATCACTGCACTCGATATTTATCCTTGAGCATCTTCTATGAATCCGTGCATCCACTCTCGAGTACCTCATGATGATAACTGAGCAGAAGTTAAGCGAAGAATATGACTTTTTTGAAAACCCGGTCAGTTTTTATGTACTGGCAGACGTTCCTGTCACTCAATCCATCTCTCCTCCCAACGTTATGACAGCCGCAGAAACGTAATCAATGTTAATGTTAAGCAATCACTGCACAGGTGTTCTCGATTATTCAACTAGGTACCTATAGCTACATATATCAGTACGTCCTAGATACTAATATTCACTATATCTGCTGCTAACTGACTTTTTACGAACTATCTCCTGACAGTTTCGAAATTTCGAAAACCAAAGGAGCGACTACGCGCAGTTTGCCACTTAGCACTTCGTAAGTTGCACCTTCAGTTATTTTGATTTTCTTGTCGAATCGCAGTATAATTTAACAACTACATTGGACGAATCTCAGTATTATAGTTTTTATCCGATTTTTTCGCCACATTTTGATGTTTACAAATTATGTCCGAAATTTTAATACAATTTTCGGTGGGTGAGTTGATTTCTTAAACAAATTCGACATGGTTTCTCTTCATTTCAACTTCGATTGTTGCATGGAATATTATTATTGAGAGTGTGGGCATGAGTTGTCATTTTGTTGCTTTTTAGTGCAAATGGGTCACGAAGGTAAATAAGTAATTTATTCGACTGCATTTTTGATTAAATTGTACAATTTACAATCTAGGTCATTCAGTTTTACGCATGGAGTACTTCGTTTGTCTTTTTAATTATCGATGGATGCAGGAGTTGTATTGAACACATGGATTGTCTCACATTCCACACGGTGTGAGGATATTCTACTATTCCACACATCAACATTTTTGGATTAGATTGATTTAGAGGAAAACGAACTTTCACTTCTTTCTCTACTTTCTCCAGAGAAATTCCTGCCGGACAGACGTCCACGTGTGGCCTGGGCTGTTTACTTTACTTTTTCTTTGCTACACAAATGTCCTAGCTAATGTCTCGTCATGTCATGTGGTTTGACGTTCTCACGAGAAATAATAATAATTCACATATTGCTTGGAGTCCACTTTCTGGGAGTTTCACCAAGAAGAAAATAATAATGAACCACACATTGCGATTGCGGGGCACTGTGTCCTGAACCTCACGATTTCCGGTTATGTGAGAAAGTTGTGTGACTTTTGTGCGTTTTTTTGGTCACATACTTTCACCAGGTCTATATTTTTTCTTAATGCTTTTTCTTTTGAAATCCCGCAAAAAACTTTCACCTGGCTAGCCACAATGTTGTGATTCTTTTTTCTTTCATTGAGTGTGTCTGTGTGGTGTCTGTTTATGTTTGGACGTCTGACACACATGGAAATCCACTCATGCTCAACTCCATGACTGACTGACTGAAGGAAATTCATTTGAAGAAAGGATAGAATGAAAATCGGGGATCCGACCGATTCATCAGAGTCACGTTGTTTCGTTCGCCCCGAAAACCTGCGCTCGGCTTGGAGAAAGTCGAAGAGAAACGAAGTCCGTGTTGACGTCAGCGTTTTTACCCGAATGGTACATCATATCCTGGCAAGAACCAAAACTACGGTATATGGTGAAAGGTTCAAAGGGTGGTTCAAAAATTTCACCTGTCACTGTATCCAATCCAATTTTTTCCAGAAGAAGATGGAATACGCAACAATGTCTCATTTTGAATAAAACTGAATAAGACAGTATCATAATAGACTTAAAATTCGGATGCCCTGTGCAATAGAAAGCGTATCACACACAAGTCAAAGGAGTTACCAGGCAGATGGCTAGGTTTCATAAGGCTGTGGTGTAATCTATGAGGTCTCGGGTTCAATTCCTAGTCAGTCCACTTCCTAATTCCTTGTACGGTTGAGTGTTCATACGTTATTCATCCTCGGAAATCTCGGTTTATCATCTGGGTCAATGGAGCCTCTAGAGTAACTTCTCGGAAGATGAGTCACGTCATTGATATTAATTCAGACCTGCGAGCCAAGAATTCGTAAAGCTGACAAAACGCGAATTTGAACTCAAGGGGTTCAAATTACTATGTACGAAAGGGAAATATATCAGATATTTCGGTTCGGGAAGAGTGAATGGTTATGAACCACCCTACAGAGAAAGGGAAGGAAAAACCACCGCGTCACACTCCCCGACTCAGGACTCGTAGGTTTTGGTGAAATCGGATATTACGACTCGGCTTGGACTAATAATTCTAATTAAGACTGAATTATGAATGATCAATACCTGAAGGATGTTGTTCATTAAAAATTATGCATGAAACACTTCGGTTTTTTTATTTAGACAGACTCAAACGTTGCTTTTTCGGTGTTGACTTGACTTGGCATGCAAGATATTGATTCGCGGTTGGGAATACCCGGGTAAGAAGCATACCTAGGTAAAAGCATAGCATAGCTGAAGGCGAATTTGGGATCTGAGGACTAGGACTAGGACTAGTCTTAGGAACTCAAACTCGGTGGCTGCAATGTAATGCAATGCAATGCAATTCACTGCTGGATTTCTGGATCGATAGCCAGGCAAATCTAATAGGCAGGTATGTTGGACATTATGGTATACCCCCATATACCGTCTTGTGGCGTGACCTGTGCTGTGGAAATGGAAATAGGTAAGCAGTAGAATGCAGGTCTAGGGAGAAAGATGTGAATGTAAGATATGCCTTAGTCTTTTGGAATTGCATCTGCAGCAGGTTCCACTTCCCTCAATCTGAGATATCGGCATTTTGTGGAATTTGCATTTTTCATATCCCATTATTTTATTATATTACACTTGTGCCCAGAATGCATAATATTATGTGAGAATTGTAAGGAATGTGACGAGGGACTTTGCATATTGCATGTCATTTTACTTTATTGCGGGTTTCTCCGGGGAAAGGAAAAAACAACGAAAGTTCCAGCGGTTTTGTACGCCGGTGTTCAACTCATAAAGAGTTTGTCTTGGCCTGGGATCAGAGTTCACTCAAAGCCGCCCAGTTTGATTAAAGGAGATCATGGCAAATGTTTTTAGTAGCCAACGCTGCCGTGATAAACGATATCGCGGAAAATGTATGAAGAACTCCACTCCTCTACAATTCTACCCAAAGTTTTCCTGAAGAATCTTTAAATGGGCGTGCTAAGGGGTCAGCAATGCCAGCTAGGCCGTGGTTGATTGGCCCAGGTCAACATTTTTAGGCAAAAAGTATTTGGAACTTCCTTGTTGAAATACAAAAAAATCATTTTTCTAGTGCATATGTTTCTAATATTATTAATAAAAAGTTAAACGTCGGAAATTAAATAAAGCAATAGAAGTGCAATTAAAATTGTTGATATAATTTATACGGAAGCTTTATCGCTATTAACTGAAAAATCCGGGAAGTCATGGACCTAGCAGAAATAATTATTTATTTGATGGCCTGAGTGCCGCCTCAAAGCTATAAATACTTTAATTATAGTAATTAGTGGTAATTAGTATGAGCTGGAGCTGCTGTTGCTGTTACTCAACTTATGAGTTACGCAATGGCAGAAGGGAGTGCAGAAGAATACTATTCCTAGGTCTAAATTAAACTTTTGCCAGCACGTATAGTTAATGTAATTGTGGTTTCACAGTTCCCCATTAATTACAAATTAGCTGTTGAATTTGACGCCTAGACCTGCAGTTGCAATACACAAGTCATGCTTGCGTAGTGTTATTTATTTATTTCATTATTGACACCAAACGTTGGGTAGTGTAGTTATTAATTTAGCGTATTAAATAAGCACGGATTAGTACTCATTTATACTAATTTAATTAGTAGATAGACGCGCAAATACATATACAATGCACTTGACAATTGAAATTGAAAAGTAACGTGACTAAATGTTTCGATCTTAATTTAACATTCGTATTAAAAAATAAAGTAGTACCTAATTATCTGCACACAATTAAAATATATATTGCACAATAGCTAATATTTTTATAATATTTCACAATTTTTTTTTGTTTCAGCAAATGGAACTAGTATCGGATATACAATTTGGAAAAAATACCACAAGCGCATGCCACAAGGAAGCCTAGAGTAAAATTGCCGAATTTTTAAATGTTTCATACTGCAAAAAAATACAGAATAAACGTCTACAAATATTAATTTGGAAGAGTTAGTTGCTCGTCAATTTCGGAAGTACATTCAACCCATAAATGGCATCTCCAGAGAATCAATGCAACTTTGGCCTAAACTGTGTATTCTGAAACAGATATGTACTTTTACGTTTGACCTCATGGGGTGAGCAAACGTCATGGTACGGTTAGCACTTGACCTTAGTCATCGGGTTACCGTAACGTGGCATTTACTGACCTCGTGAGTTCAAACGAAGCAATACGCCAAGTTTCGCAAATACAAATGTTGTTAGCGCAAAATATTTAAAAACTTTAGCCCAATTGAACAGACGGCGAAATCACATCTTTTAGTGCCTTCTCCTTTGCACAAGGCTCGCGAAACCTAACTCAACCCGACTTCGACAATGAGCAATGCAAAAACCTCATTTATGCAAACACTTAAGGAGCTAAGGTCAAATAATAGAATCTGTCGTCATAGAGTGGATGGCGTTGAGAGTGAAGAGTTTGGTCAATTGTAGGGGCGATATCCGGACACTGGCTCTGACAATGTTTTTTTTTTTAGAAAGACCATCATGCTATGAATTTTTGAAAATGTGATGGTCAATGAGATCCTCATTGAATTTGAACTGCGGGTATTGTTTTTCTTTTGGTAGTGCAGAGGTGGGCGGCGGAGAGGGAATACGGCTGGTTTATACATACATCCAAGCTTGCAATCATCAGGTCATGTCAAATTGGAAATTGTTGTGTCTGGAATTTTTAACCCTTTTTGGACCACGTTCAGCTGAAGAATGCAGTTTCCTATTGTGTGGATCGTAACGTAGTTAGATTGACATCCTGATCTTGGTACTGTATCCGTCCGTCTGTCAGCACTCTAGCGGCCGCAATTCTTCTCTGGTCGACTTCAAACTTGAAGTACATGACACTTGGACCATAGCTTCAGTTAAGTTCGTTAGCCAGCAACATCCTACTAGGGGTACTCCACTATTTAAAACTGCTCAACATGCAGTGGTATTTTAATCAACATAGTCGAAAGCAATATCGATTCTACCACGAGAAACTGGTTTTTGGTTTTTTGGTTTTTGGATTTGTTGATTGTTTGTGAAACTACATACTCAAATTACCGTGGTAACCATAGTCCTCCTGTGTATAAATGTCTAAACCCACTTTTCTACACAGTCTTGCATATGAAACTGTTGTTACATATGCTCTCTGTTACATGACATGATAAGAGGAGCATGGTGACATCCGGGTTAGACAAATTTCTATTTAAATCTGCTCAATATGCGTCGAAAAATAAATTAAGTCACTATAAGTTCAGTATTCAATTGTCTCTTAAGATTGACGGGTTTTTCGCTTCCCTTGTGTCCCTCGGTCTCGGTGGACGCAGGTAATTGACTTCCGGTCCGTAATAATGTAAAATAAAATATCAGTGTGACATTTCTTTATTTACAAAAATTTGGTCCGACACATTATTCTAGAATTATCAACACCTAAGAAAAAATTGCTAGACTTTAATCTTGGATTAGTGTTATTAGACGGCAACCAAATGACGAGTTCGTAGAATTAGTTTGGAAATTATTCCGTCTGTGCGTCCGTCCGACTGTCCGGGGGCACGATAACTCTCGTAATTCTTCTCTGGTCTAATTCAAACTTGACATGCTTAAACCTCGGGTCCCGTCCTGTTCGTTGGATAACAAGATCTGACTACTACTAGGGGTGACTACCACAAACTTCATTATTCCATTTCGAAGTATGACTACGGGTACATCACTTTGCAGCAGTGGTTCGTTAATTGTATTAATTAATTGTTGACCTGGAAAGACAACTTGAATAAAACTGAACTCTTTAAAACTTCCCTTGCATTGGCGGTTCCAGATAAATGACTTTCGATCGACAATATCATAAATCGCTGTGACATTTCATGCTTCACAACAATTTGGGCCGACATTATTTCAGAATTCTCATCACAAATAGACAAAATTCTAGATTTTATGCTCCAATTCGTGTCATATGATGGCCACCAAATGACGAATAGGTAGGGTTAATTTCTTCTAAAAAAATTCTGTTGTCTAATCGGCACGAATGGCTACGAAAGGATGAACTTCAACTATTTGACATAACAGAAACCATAATCAAGAAATTAACCAAAATGGTCCAGCTGAGTCCGCTCTTCTCTTCCTCTTCCCTTTGCGTCTCCTTTCTCTTTTCTCTCCACTCTTTCTAATCTCTCTCTCGCTTTTATTTCTCCAATCTAGTCTCTAACTCTGTCTACAATCTCTTCTCTCTCTTTCTCTGTATTCCCTCTCTTCCCTCCTGCTCTTCTCTTTATCTCTCTAACACTTTTCGATATATCTTCTCCCGCTCTTCTTTCTCCAGTCTCTTCTCTCTAACTCTGTCTCCAATCTCTTTTTCTCTCTCTCTTTTCTCTTAGTGCGATCCACAATTTTAGATAGCGCTTGCGCGGTTTATTATTAAATACCTTCAATTGCACTTATCAAAACTAGAGACCGCTGCCCTCATGATAATTAAGTTGGCTCTTACATCATTAGAGGATCGGATTTACTAACTAATTTAAACTTAATTCAGACAATTAATGTGGTTATTTAGCGTACGTCTGTAATAAGTAGTACGCAAGCCAATATATACACTGAAGGAATAGTGCTGGTGATTTTATTATAAACTCAATTTTACTTGAACGCTTCCAACACTGACAATTGCACAGAACAAAAAATTAAATTCAAAAATTTTGTCAACCAGTTCCAATCTATCAAGATGAGCAAACTTTTATTGTTTGAATTGTTCTTGGCTGGAATATTGACATTCTCGAATGCTGTTGACGCAACAGGTACAAAAATTGGCTCAATTTAACACTTTCTAAATATAGCGACAAGGGGTTGGTCTTCAATCTAATCTACGCAATATTCTCGCAACTAGATCTGAGAGTTTCCTACATACATTTCGTTTTCGTATAAAATTTGATTTAGCAACCCATTAGTGTCGGCACTCGGTAACAACAAATTTTTGATTAAAATTGTTTGTTGTCTCTTCCGAGTCAGGTTGTTTAATATTTGTGTAAACCAAAAGCCAGCATTCGCCCGATTTCCAAATGATCAGACTGAAGCTGTTAGGAATTAATTCATTAGTAATACGGAACAGACACTATTGTCGAATCTGCCGCCAGAGTCTGATCTGTAGGTACCAAAAACGGAACCCCTTTACCCAATGTCTCCAGCGGATGACCGTAAAGGTTTAAATGGCTAATGACTGGTTGATTCTTAATTGGCATTACATTTCAAAACATTCAGACATACATGTACACAAACACTAACAAAGGTTATTGCTATAATTGCTGCAGAATCTGCTACTCAAGCTCCAGCTGCGGATGGAGGATGGCCATCTTTGTTTTCTAATCCGATAGGTTTCTTGGACAAAACAGCGGCGAAAGGATTGGAATTCGTCAATTACATTACACCATTGAAATGGTTCAAAAGCAAGGATGGGCCCAAACCACTGTTACCACCGGCCGAGATTAAAAACCCGTTTGAATCCGGGGAGCTTGATGTAAGAACACGAATTCGAACTAAAATATTTAAATTTCTTAAACTGTAAGAACAGTCGGTCGACTGTATCTTAGTCGTAATTTTTTTTGTAGTCTCTACATGTTGGAATGTATTCATATGGTCGAAATGATGTCAAAGACCTGGCGTGCATGTCTTTATATAATTTTGACTAAAGAGTTTCAAATAACATTATGAATCCAGGACTTATAATACCACAGTAGATCTCCAGTATTTTGTAAAGAGATAAGCGAGACGTTGCAATATAAGAATTGAATATATATAGGTTCATTAAACCTTTCGGAATGAATTACAGATATTATTCACATTATACTTCATCGTATTACTAAAATGAAAAATGTTTTCTTTTTGTTTCAGAAATAAGTCACTTTATTTTTTTGTGATTTTCATGACGGTCGATGACGATGCGGATGCACACGCGAGGGATTGGTTATATGGTGACTAGAATATGGAGTCCACAAAAATATTTCAATTGTTAGTTCTATTTTTGGCTTACAATAAAATAATGTTACAGTTGCGGCAGAATTTTCAATCAATAGAAAGATTTTAGTTTTTGAACGATCAAATGTAAAATAAACTGTCGCGCCTGGGTGACAGCCCGTGGAGAAAGTACTAAAGGAGTGGTGTCCAGGGTGCGGAGATTGGTTAGGATCGTATGCAGTGTTGTTGGGAGGAAGTAGTGAGTGGTTGATAGCGTGAAGAGAATGGTAGAGGGTGTAGAGAGTGGCCAAGAGGGTGTGGAGAGTGATTGAGAGGGTGCAGAGGATGGTTGAGAGGGTGTAGAGATTGGGTGGGAGGGTATGGAGTGTTGTTGAGAGGAAGTAGAGAGTGGCTAAGAGGGTGTGGAGGGGGTGCTGAGGGTGGTTGAGAGTGGTTGAGAGGGTGGAGAAATTGGGCGGGTGCGTTAGCGTTAAAAGTCCCATCTCTTGGAGGCGACATTTTTCTAACGCTAAAAGTCCCATCTCTTGAAGGCGACATTTTTCTAACGTTAAAAGTCCCATCTCTTGGAGGCGACATTTTTCTAACGTTAAAAGTCCCATCTCTTGGAGGCGACTAGTGAATGCATTACCGACACTAGTTAGTATTACCGGTAATTCGGTAATCCGGTAATGAAGGTGTCGGTAAACCGGTAATTTGCCGAGGTAATGGAAAATATTTAATTCAGGTAAAATGAAGCTACAATTGCTTCGAAAATGCAAATTGCATTCCTTCTTAACATTATGCAATTCCGAGTAATAAACTAGGAAGTACTCAAAACTTCAACCTCAGTGATAGCTTTTCTAATTTTCTGACGAATTTTCTGGCGAAGTTCGAAATTGCGAACGTAAAAAACAAAAGTCATCTAAAGTGCACGCACTGTCTTTCAACCTACACCTAACTTTGTCACATAAACATGCACTTCCTTGCTGACTACAAGCCCATGCGATTATCGGCAGTGACTGACCCTTTTATTCGAATGAGTCCAAGTAGGTTTCCCTATGTGTTACGAATTTGTAAAATTAGACTCATGAATCGTCGGTTGCGGTCGTTTGAAGTCTACTCGTCGAAAGTAATGCAAAAAATCTCCGTCAATTTATTGAGATCAGCAATTTGGGGGAAAAAAAAGGTCCCCGGATTAGACAAATTTATAATGATGTTCGAACCCCATTTGCTGATTCGGGAAGGTTCTCCAGTCCATTTGCTAAAGCTCATTTAAAATCGGCAGAAAGGTGAAGATTCCAAACGGTAAAGAGGTCGAGGTTTACTTCGTTTTTCGAGAGAAGCTAAACATTAGTTTCTTCCACCTATGAGAACTTTGTAGAGTTTCCGTCGTCACCTCCCCTCTTGACTGTTTTGTCACTTGTTTCCCGTCATTCTAGTTGGGCATTTGCTGAACTGATAGTTTGTTTCACACTAAATTTTGACATATAATTATGACTGGATTTCGTCGCTTACAAATTTTCCGGACTGGAAAAACGAATTGACTCCAATCCAACAAAATTTTAATACGCCGTGGGCTTTTTTGTTCAAAATCTCAGAAATTCCGAGAGGGCATATGTAGTCTGTTTTACTGAAATTTATCGGTAATGTGACATTTATTTCCGGTAATCGGTAATCGGTAATTACCGGTAATGCATTCACTAGAGGCGACATCTCTTTAGCATTACGTATATCGCTAGGTTATAGTGACAACATAATTATCGACTCCCGGCGCTCAGACGTGTTTAAACTCGGGATTACTTTTAAATGCAATGAGGTTAGAGCGAATCGGTACTAAAAGTCGAACTTAATTGCGATAAAATAGTTCAATACACGTCGTTACTCCGATACTTGTTCGAATTGCTTATAAATCCACTAAGCTTCAAGCAAATATCTTTTCAGGACGCTCTCTATCAAGTGTAGCAGTGACGTATTGGCTATTGCTGTAGATGGTAAAAAGTAGAAGAACTATATGAAAGGTATATGAATTAGAGCATTTTTGAAGAGATGTTGCGTTAATACGATGGAGTTTATAAGGTGTGTGTGTGGGAAGTTTCGAGTATGACGGATGGACGAACAGACGGACGGACATTTGGACTTTATAAGCCCTCACAGGACTGCGTCCACGAGCTAGTAAACTGTCAGGAGAACTTTTAATTTGAAGTACTATTGATGGCATTTAATAAAATGTATGTGAATATTGGGCCGCGAAAGAAAAGACTGATGTGACCCTAATAATCAATTCAAAATAATGGTATATCGGATCGAATTCCTAGACTTCTGAGAATTTGAGAATGTAGTAATTTGTCGGCAATGTTCGTCACGCCATAATTATTCTTTTAATTACTCTTCACCGTACAGATGAAATGTAATCGGTGTAATCACCAGTAATTCTGTACAGAACAGAGTAACAGAATTGCCCTCTATGTCGAATTATCTATGACATGGTCCAATTATATCAGAAATAATTTTATTAGTTTTGCCGGGGTTTGGCTTTTGAACCAAAGTATTGACTGAAACTTAATTAAGTATTTAGTGCCTAAGAGATAACCGTTTCACAGTTCACTTATATTTCTATGTTCTACATGCATGTCCCAAGATAAGACCTCTGTTCTCTAATAAGTGCAATTTACATTTGAAATTTTGAATTGAAATTGTGCGTACACCAGCCAGTGTGGTCGGACTCCATATGAATCCAACTCTACTGCCAGTTCAGGTCTGGCAGTCGAATAAATATTTGTAAAATTCATTCAGTTGACGAATAATTTCATGTGAATAAGAAGTTTAACCCCGAAGTTTCGACAATTCGAGGTTATTATTATCATTAACATTTCTGCCAGCGTTTTGTAATTCTGTCACCGAAGTGAGGAATATGAATATTCTAGAAGTAAAATTTTTTTTAAAATTCTGCGGACAGTCATCTTTGAAAGTGAGGAGCAAATAATTCGAGAACGAACCAGGTGGATCCATCTGGGGAAGGAACAGAGAAGAGAAGCCCGTTTCTCTTTGACCGCAGACATCTGGGTATAGTGAGAGGAAGGACGGTGGGACAGACATACAGAATCATTGGGCCACGGATTTGATTGGTATATCGTATTAATATCTAATCGAAAATGATTTCCAGGCGTACACTAAGAATTATAGAACTCGTTAACTTCGTCTCCTCCGCCCTTTTTGTCATTCCACTCAAATGGAGTAGCCAGCGTCTGATGCTTGTCAGAGATCCCTCGCTCACAAGGAACATCCTCTGTATGCTGAATATGTCATTTTGCCTCTCTTGTCAAGCGTTCTTCGTGACCCAAGTCATTTATAACGTAATGACAAATCTCGAATTCGTTAAAATGTCGGAAATCATGTTTTGTCTGCTCCCGTTTTGTGTGATTGGAACTATTGTAAGTGCTCAGATTGGTCAAATAACTGGTCGTGAAGAGGCCGGAGTTCTTTTCGAAAAACTCATTCGCCTCAACATACAACTATGTAAGTTTTAGATTTCACATCAAGCGTTGAAAAAAATACCGATTGTTAAGAACTGCGTCCGAATTTACCTGTAATTTGGGCTCACAGAACGTCAACGCCACATTCCGTATTTCTGGATGGATTTGTAAAAACTTTTTTTTGTACTTTCCCTGACCTTCTGAAGAAGGTACCATGGCTTTGGTGAGTCGAAAGTCTTTGCACTTTAAAAATCAAAATTTGCCAAAAGTGACCAACGAAGGAGAATATTCAATTTTTGTTTCTCCACCAATGTCAAAATCCTAACAAAAATACGAAATTTCATGCCCATTTAAAATTCGTAGATGTTAGCGTCAAAAAAGAATTTCACGCAGTTTAAGATGCCGAGAGAAATGCGTTACGATTTTGGATCGGTTTTCTCTGATTCGGAGTGTCTTGGTTTGGTCTCGTTCCAATTTTCATCACTCATCGCAATGTATTTCTTATGAATCTTAAACGACCCAAAAAAAATTTTGGTGCTAACATCTACAAATTAAGGATGGGCACCAAGTTTTGTATTTTTTTAAGATCTTTGAAGTTGGTGGAGAAACAAAAATTGAAAATTGTCCTTCGTCGGTCTCTAATTTCGTTTTCCAAAGAGTGTGACTTTCGACTTGCAGAAGACGTGTACCTTCTACAGAAGTTCGAGAAAAGAACAAAAAAGGTTTTAGGAAACCCGCCCAGAAATACCGAATGTGGCGTTGACGCTCTGTGAGCCCAAATTACAGGAGAATTCGCACACCCAATCCTTCAAGACAGTCCTTAATGTTGCTCTCACTTAAATTTTTCCACTTTTAAGCTCAAATTCAGAGCCCCTACTCAAGGTTCAAATCTGGTAGGGCGGGTGCATGGACTCTGTGTTTGAAAGTGTAAAGGTTTAAGTGAGAGGAACATTATCCTGATATTTTTATTTTTATTTTATATACTTAGCTAAGAAATACAAAATTGGACCGAGAACTCAGGACGGCGTTGAAAGATATTGCTGGGGAATTGTACTTACAGCAGTCCTATCAGTATTACTTGCTGGTCCAATCCAGGTGATCATGGTTAAAACTAATCCTCGGTTGTTCAGCAATATCATTACATATCTTTTTGGACATACTACGGCCGGAACAATATTTGCCATTTGGGTTCTGATGGCATGGTGTGTTTGTCTCCCGTATGCTTTAGCTGGAATGGCTCATTGTAACAGTACCTACAAATGGCTGAAGTTATTCGGAAAGTAAGTTTTTCTCAAGATAAGTTGGTTTTACCATAATGCCGCACTGAAGCTGGAGGTCGAATAAAAGAGACGGTTTATAGGCACACAAATTCAATTATTTTGGTTTTGTTTTATAGGGTTGCAGGCACAACCCAGCGGAGATTTGGAATCAAGGTACGAGTGGAATATCGTTCACTTCAACTACTCCATCAAATGTCTTTGAACTTAATCAAATACATATTTCCGATCGGTGCGGGCTCAGCAGGTCTTGTCATGATTCTTTGTATCTATTTACTCATTCGATTCCACGGAAATCCGAACATAACGACCATCCTTATGTTCTACTCTTTGATTGTTGGTCTTATATTACTCGGAGGAAACTACTCGCGGATTTCGTGTGGAAAATGATATTCAGCTCATCCGATTTTCGAATTCAGCATTTTCGACGTGGATACATGATGAAGGTCGACAATTATTTTCTCAAACAAATGGATTACGGATCAGAAAGGTCTCTCCTCTTCAGAATGGGTCAACGCGCTCAAAATGATTGGTAATGTT
>JAQFYE010000960.1:0-27231 GCA_034694305.1 Protaphorura glebata | reverse complement strand
GTGAGTTAACTGCTAAGAATAATATTTTAATAGATTAGTCAGAGAATGGATTAAACAGATTATTCCGTTCTCTGACAACCACCATTCGAAGTAGAGAAACCCGGCCCTAATCAAGCGATATCCTTGATAAAGAGTTGTCTCTACTTTATTTGACACTTCCTGGGAGTACCATTGGTCTTAGATAAAAGCTTTAGTGTAAATGAAAACTGCAATTACGCCAAAAATGATGAACATTGTAAAGTCGTCCGATTTGAGAAAAGAATCCTCCAAAAGCTTCTTCATTGTGTTGTCTAAATGCTATGGCCCTAGCCCAATTATTTCCCCACTCAATCATAGTTCCAGGCTTTAGAGTATAACTCCGGATCTCGTACACATTGTTATTTGTTCCAGGTTTGGCCACTGGCCAATAACTGAATGGTAGCAAATATTGGGATTGTCTAAGCCGAAGACATTCAAGTCTCTCCTTCAACAGTTTCTGATAGTCCTGTTGTAAGAAAATTTCAACAAAAATTTCACATTACTGTCCATTATGCAAAAGAACCAAGCCTTATTAAATTAAACGTACAGCGTTGTGATTAATTGTTTTCAAGGCTTCATCCATGCCTGAATACCCCCCAGTGTATTTCCAAAGATGAACAACTTGATCCTGGTCACCAACTCCAACACTCCAGCTGCCAACTAATTCACCGGACTTTAACGCGGTCGCGAGCTGAACATGTTTCTCGCTATTTTAGAAATGAACGAAATAAACAGTTGATTAAATTTGCTTGGCTTAGTTGGCGTAATGCTCTGCACCAATCTCAAAAGATATATTCGCGCTGGCTGCGGCTCTCTGTTCCGTTCGATTATTTTCCAGATTATTATTTGGTGAAGGTATTCATCATTTCAATTATGATTTTATTCGGAATTACGACACGCAATGATGAATCTAAAAATAACTTCACAACGTTTTATTAGTAGGGAAGCTGTCAAATTATTTTGGATGACGTCAATGATCTCAGATGTAGTACATATAAGTTTGCGCTACATTTGTAATTACTTAAACGAATAAAATTCGTAAATTCGGAACATTTGGACAAGTATGAAATCCTATGTCCAATCCAACAATGCTCCAAACTGACAACGAATTATAACGGTATTGAATACGACCGACGCCAAATTCATAATCGCGATTCCAATTGCACTCAAACAATGGTTTGGGAATGGTGTGGAACACAAGTTAATCCTAGAAATAATTTTTTCAATTCCCTTACTAATTATGCAAGTATTTTTCACAAAAGGCTGGTTTGACTTGATGAGTTTGCATTTCATATATGACTTCCTTGTCCGCTAACATTGTTGAATGGGATTCATGTGTTGGCTCAATTCTTCGGACAAATAATTTACTAAAAAATCCATCGCTGGATCCATCCTTTGAATTTATGGCAGATGTGAATATTCCTCGGCTGTAGTGTACAATAATAAATAGAGAATTAATTATTTGTTTACAACGACAAAGTGTTTGCTTTGAAGTATTCGTATATCTCTAATGGAAAGTTTCCTGTTAGAAACCCACTCACTATTTTCCTCAATCTCAACTATTTCATTGAATAGTGAAATTACCTTGACTTTGTGGAAATATGCCCAAGAATTTTATTCCCGAGCAGACTGTACTGTCGACTAGCCATGATTATCTCAAAAAATAAATTTTTATCAGTCGAAATGAAGAAAATGAAAGAAGATTTCAAATTCGTCCGTAGACTATTGAATTCTTCGTAGAGTCAGAGTATAGTGCAAAACCTCGAACCGGAGCCTGAGCGTATATCACATGCAGGGTATTCGTATTTTCGTATGGAGAACTTAGCTGCAAAGTCATCATAATGTCATGAATGACCAGACCAGACCAACCATAAAGATAATTGATAATAGTGTTAACTGTAATTATGATATGTCTTGGTTATTCTGTAATAGTTAAAGTAGTTGTATTTGAATTACATCGACATGGGATGCATGAACTCTTTTGTTGTCTAAATTATACATATATGTTTATGCTACGCTGTCGCACATTTGGGATTTATAAGGGGGGGGGGAATACATTACGACCGTTTGTATTATATGAGTTAAAAAACAATTTATCTATTGTTTAATGAGTTAATTTTACTTCAATTTAAATTCAGTGTCTATTTGTATTTTGACATTATTGAGAACGGGCATTTTGAAATGAAAAAAAAACTTCGTTCAGTAGACCGAACACACCGTGGCTATCAACACAACCGTTTCCTGGTTTCTGATTCAATGAAAATTAGTTAATTTACTTTTGAGCTATATTCAGTCCGGATGGATTTCAAAATACTACTGAAATAAGGTTTAATGAATCCAAATAAGTAGATGGAATGTTAATGCCTATTTCTTATTCTGTCAAACTTGAAGGGATTAACTGTTGTAAACAAGCGGACCTTTATTTCATTTAGTGAAACCTCTCTATAATGCATCTGTGTGGTGAACATAAGTATTGAAGGAACAGTATAATATGAAAGTGTACCCGAGCATTTTAATACTTATTTGTCCACTACATACCGAAAATCCGTTATACCGAAGTTATTACTTTCCGGAGAGTATACCGTAATTAATTTTTTAAAGTTTGAGATTTACTTGCATACAATTTTGAACTATTTCCAACCACTTGAATGTACCTTGTCAATAAAAATTAAATTGGTTTGTCCTGAGCTGTTTCAAACATTTGGGTTATTCTCAGCGCATTATTATAACGAACACACGGTTCATGTTTTGTTAAACGAATTCAGTATGGTGGGGAGAGATAGACTCCATCCCCACACAATCAAATGAATCAGAGCTCAGATTCTTTTTATACTGCAAAAGATACGAAACGAATATCGATCAAGCTAAATTCGATGAAGAGTCTTGTGGCTATATTAATATTTTACACGTCTTTACGATATGGGCTAATTTGAGCAATAAAAAAAAATCACAAATGGGATTTTGAATGTAGACGGTATTGGTGAATGTAGAATATTCTACGGTCCCTGAATATTACAACAATCCACACAACCGTAGTCTATATAAATCACACAAAATGATATCCGTCGGGGAAAAATCGGATATAAACTTGTAAGTTTGATAAATTTGTTGAATTCAAATAGTGGCGAATATATTTCAACTATTGCTTAATTTGTATTTACAAACTCCGGATAACCAGGTACGCTTGTTTCATTTATTCACCTTCATGGGAGTTGGAAAGGCGCCGAAGATCTATTGTTGACCTTGACGAAGAATTTGTTCGACAACAAAAAGAGGAAAATGACAAAAAAGAAACCGACCGATTGCGAAATGTGGAGACGAGAATTAAGTTCTTGGAGTACATTTTCCCCATTGTGCTCAAGTACTACCAGGTAACCAAGGAAACATTTCTGATTTCTGATTTTGAAGACTTAAAACCGTTTCGAAAAGTCTACTTTAGCGATGAATTTCATGAAATCAATAAGTGTCTCCAGATTTTATGCACATTCTAATTCTTATGGAAAGGAATCAGAACGGAAACGTGAGGAGAAAAGACATGAAGTAATCCGAGAAGAAGTAAAACTTGCACGGATAAGAAATGAAGCACAACGACTGAAGCAAGAATTGGATTACTTAATAAACATTCGGAAAAATCTGATAGCTCGGTTAACGAATTTCAAAATATTTAAAGACTATTTGAGTTCTGTGTGCTCTGAGAGCAATGGAAAATTTCAAACAGTTGGTCAGCTTCTTGAACACTTCAATTTTGTCATCTATGTCCGATACTCTCACATATTGAAAAATCAGCAAATTATTCGTGATGTTGAAGAACTTCAAATTAAGTTGGCCCTTCAAACTCAGGTACATATGTTCTTTACAACGAACATGGAATGTCGTCACTATTTAGTGAAAATTTTCCAATTTAAATTACATTTTCTCGCAGGAATCAAACAAGGTAGATTTGGATCTTCAGAACAAGTTAATTGAAATGAAGAGGCGTCAAAATCAATTTCAGGCCGAACTTGAGAGTCTTGAAGATAAGTTGGCGGACTTGAAAAGTACAATTTCATCCAATCTTGTGGAGCCTGCTCGTCTGAAGTTGTCTATTTACAATTTGTACTCGGAGTCTTGTGACCAACTTGAACAATCTCTTGAGGTAACTAAGCTACAAATATAATTAAATCCCTGGTCAATACATGCCATATGCGGACTTTGATACTGGTTTTTTAGACAACATATTCATACCTCCAAACTAACTAAAAATTAGAAAACCGAGTTTTCACTTGATTCGCCAAAATTCTTGCGGTCTGGATTTGAGGAATATGTCGCTTGTCCTGAATTATATTTACGAGTCACGTAGAAGCTTTAAAGTGAAATGAATTATGCTGATTAAGTCAATACATTAACCATTTCTTCTGGTATCGTTAATTTTTTTGGGGGTTTCTCAGGTCATATTTGGCCACTGTGTAAGCAGGGCGTTATATGTAATGCTTGGGTTTAATCCATTTCCTTCATCAATCAAGACTGCAATAAGTTTATCTAATACTGACTTTAGTTGGACTCAAGTGACGTCTGTCAGCAAGTTCGTTTCATTCAAGACGCAATGAGGCAAGTTCGAGAGGTGAGGAAAGATGTTCAAGAAATTCTTTCACCGAGTTCACTTCTTCCAGAAACGGAGGCTGCAAAGACCTCAAAACCGAAAAAGTGGACCAGCCATAAACTCCATTCTCAGAACGTATCAGCTAAAAAGCGGAATCAAAAGCTGGACAAAAAATGTTAGTGAGATGCAGAGTTCCGGGCGATCCCACACGATATGAAATTCAGCTTAATTATATTTAACAGAATTCAAAATCCCACGTACATAAGCTACTGTAATTTCGACACCGTCTCGCAATTGCTGTTTACAACAATCAAATTCATTATAAAATTGGTGTCTCACATTAGTACTCAAGTTGTGCTCAGCACAGCGGAAGATTACATATTATTGCAATTCTGTCAACTTAATTCTTATAAAAAACGAAAAGGTTGTTTGCATGTAGAATTGAACGTTTAAATATATGTAGTAAGTTAGTTAGTTAATTAATTTTTTTTATTGCGGTCAAGAATTTCAGCTCACGCTGATATCAATATTCGAACCCGAATGTTCCAATCTGGAGTAAAATAAACTCTGACAACTAGAATTTAGAATGAAGATGAATCACTGTGGACATGCTCAACAAGTGTGTAGGACTTTTTACCCCCATATGGATTGATTTCGAATTCTGTCGTGTACCTACTCCGTCCGCAGTTATTCTACGAAACCCCGCAATTTTATTACCGATGAATGACCGTGTTCGCCCGTGCGTTCGAGATAGGAAGTAAATGAATTTTTATTGAAAGAGTGTTTGTCTGTCCGTTGTTGAGAGAATAGAGTAGGTGGGTAGATAAAATTGGACAAGAGGTTTCTGATTGGATTGGAAAATGTTTTTTGAGAAATGTCTACATAGATCCGTGAACAAGTGCTGAGGAATCCTTAGCACTTGGAATCCTTAGTAAGGATTCCAACGCTACATTGTTTCCTGTTATATATGTCTTTTTCTATAGACAGAATGATGGGTTCATAAATCAGGGATGGGTCAGTGCTTTTAAATGCTTTCAATCTATTTTGTTTTCCGAACATCATCATCCACAGTCCTTACGCCACAATGCAATGTCTGTTTTCATCTCTTGACATTTCCCGCACTCCAAATTTCGCTTTCGTTACCTTGTCGGTGGAACTTAACCTGATTAGAATTGGATTAGGTTTTGATATAAAAGCCATCCTAACACCTGAACAATTGCACAGTCTCAAACTTTAATTCGGTCTTATTTTTCTCCCACCGTTCCAACAACATAAAATCGACTATTGGAAGATAGTTCACAACTTTTTCAAGAGGTAATTCGAACGGTTCGAGCAACGATAATTGTGGCTCTAAGCAAAATCAAGGTAAATTAAAAATTAATTTTTTGCAGCTAATTGTATTAAGTACTCGACACACAACTTAAAAAATAAAATCTTTAAAACTGTTAATGTATCGTTTTGGTAGATTTTTGCCATTTTACTGAAAAACGGGATACTATTTGCGAACCAGCTGAACATTATTAAGTTCAAATTTCTGATCGTATAAATCGAGCTGAATATTATGTAAAACACGGGAAAATATTGACCCATTCATTAAACCAAACCTAAGAATTAAATGATATCCCGATTTTCAAAAGTATATATTAAAGTGCTTCATTAATTATTTTAATCAGTAGTAGTGGGCTATTTTATTAAATATATACTTGTAAGTAGGCTGACAAAGAATCCTACAGTAAAGCTGGATTAACGCGGTTGCCATAAAAATCTCACTCTAATTAATATACTAATTAGATATTCCTACAACACATCACATTATTGCGAATACTGAAAGATTTAAGGGAACTCTGGCGATAATTATTTTTTTTCGCAGATGATGAAATCATTTATATTCACAACACTCTTGTTGGGGGCTCTCATATATGTTTCAATGGTAGAGGCTCAAGTTAATTTTTCTCCAAGTTGGGGGAAGCGGACAACAGGTATGACAAATGGAGGGCAAGTAGCAGAAGACTTTACTATTCCATCATCGGGAGAAAATTCTTGTAAAATATCCAAGGACAGTATTTTGAGAATTCAACGTTTAATACAGGTTAAAATATTTTCGGAGTCTTTAATCGTCAATTTTGACCTGGTTTCGTGCTTTACTTATATCTAAAGGTTTACGACTTTATTCGGAATTTAGATGGAAGCTCATCATTTGATCAAGTGCGACACCATGAACACTGATGTGCGTAAATGATACTGGGAATCTGCACGGCCTGCTGCTACACCAGAGAGAAATATCAAAAACTTGAATAACTAATAATAACCTTCTCAACAATACTTGTTTATTCATTTTTTTAAATTTACTACATGTTGTGTATAATTGTGCAGAGATATAATGAATCTTCAAATATTTCATCAATACTTAGAGTCCGGATTCCGGAAAGTTAGCAAATTTTCATTGGAAATTTGTCTGGATTCGCTATAAGTGTCATATTATTCAAAGTACTAGACACGGAATTTGTATCAACGACACAAGTGACGGTTCTGATTCGTTTGGAATAAATATTATCAATTGAGTATGGCGTAATCATTCCTCCTCCATTAATTTGCCGCGGTCTTGATTATGGTCAGGGAACTAAGAACTTATTGATGTGAACGGCAGGACCGTTTCCCGAACAAATCATTCTTCATTTCTCTCCCGAAAGTACGAACAATAATTATTCTGAGAATGCTTTGATCATAACAGGAATTGTTGTAAGTAAGCTTCTCTCTAGCCATGAATTAATTGTTTTCAAAGGTGTAACCTGAAGGAAGAACTCAATCCACTTTTTTCATTATGATAAAATATTTCGAAATATTTATAACGAAAACAATCATCTCTTCTTGACTTTAAGCAGGAAAGAAAATGATACTGAGATTAGCACCAAATTGAAAGAATTTTCCAAAAGGTGGTAATATCACCTTTCGGACAATTCTTAAAAGAAATATATAGCACTATGTTATATTGCATATTATGTTATATAACATAGTGCTATATATTTTTCATTTTTCTCTGAAAAATGTAGGAGAATAACAGCAACAACAATGTCAATAATACAACAGTGTCAAAATTCTAACCACTGCGTACATTGTACATTACCAATTTTTCAATAGTGTTTGGACATCATGTTTGGACATCATTCTCCAGAATTTAGGAAATCGCTTTCTCGTTAGAATCAATTGAATCTGAAGGCACTTTCGCGGTTGAGCAACTTTTCTCAGAACATAAACACTTTTAAAAGATGTCTCACGTTTTGAGTGATCCTTGATAGCTTAGACTTTTAGATTTCCTTATACCCTTTCGTATCCTCTTGACCCTGACCCTGATGTCGTCGTCTGGTTGTTGTTTCAGTTTTGCGTCTATCTCATGACGGTAACATAAATTAAGCATGAGATCGATCACATTTCTACGGTTAGCCGTTGCGGTTTCGGTTTCTAGTTCTCTTCTTTTCCAAAAAGATCGTCCTGCTTGAAGTACCATGTTTTAAAAATAAAAACAATTATAGCATGTGTGCTTTACATACAATTTACGTAATTACATAGACGTAAACCTCTCCGGCCCTATCAATGTCATTGACGGTACAATTATGTACAATTATTATTTTTCATAAATTACACCTTCTCTTGAACAAAAGATGTATTTCTCTGTCTCGTGTACCGTGTGCAAGTCCATCACCTTAGACCTGAAATAGAGGTATAACTTTAATTTTAGGTTCAGGAAAATAGAAAGTTTTGAAAGTAAAAACTTTGACGATATAGACTGGTCCGAGATTTCAAAATAACAGGATTTATGAGATTCTTAATTCATTCTCTCCAATTTTGTTGGCTTCTTCAATATTCTGCACAGAGAGCGGAAATGAGCTTGCACTACGGGGTCAAGTTTCACGAAACAAATCGATTCTTCCAAAATTTGCTTCGTAAACTGGTCCGAACGCCGTTGTCCTTTCGTTCTGTAAATGTAAAACAAATTCAACCTCAATTATGACTGAGTTTCAAAATTGTTTTTACATATTCTTAATAGTAGTTGGTGAATTATCAACATTTAAGTTCTTCTATACACAATGCAGAAGATAGAATGATAACACAATTGTTTGAGAAGCCATTTCAATTCAGAGTTCGAAATCTTACTCACAGAGTCAAAGAGTTAGTAGTTTATCTAGTGGCCACGGACTTGGAGATTGAGAGACGGTGGACAAAGCGCGAAGGATGATGTCAAATGCTCTACGCGATGACGTCTCGTATTCGGATATTGGTCATCATTTCATTGACTTTCAGAAAGGTTAACCGAATACCCTTAATCGACATTACATACCAAGGAGCCTAAACAAATCAATCAAATTGATCCAATCAGGGGGTCCCGTAGTGAGGAATAAACAAAAAAGTTAAAAAAAAACTCAAAAAATGCAATGTGGTTTTGAACCGAGACGTTCAAAAAGTTGTTATTTTTGTTTTTGCTCAGAACAGGATCTCCTAACTACAAAATTTGACTGATTTGTTTAGCCTCCTTGTTATATACGTACTTATTAACTTTCATGTTCAAGTAATTCGTTTGGATTGTAAGAACAAATAACGAAATCCAGTTCAAACTGAGATGGGAGAAACTTAACCACACTTTCACTTCTTGCCTAGGCGTAACAAGAACTGGGCGGAGCTAACATAGAACCTTGCCTGACATATGCAAACGGAGGTATTTACACGAAGTTTATACAAAATCACGCCTTGGAGTTTTCTGTGGTAGTGGTTACAGAAATTTTTCTCTTCTTGAACATTTAATAGATGGTTCCTCTCGATGTATAACAAACAACACACCAATGTTTCCAGCTTTTTCGGAAATTCCAATCCAGTGTAAGCGTAAAGCAAGTCATTAATAAGGAAAGCTCTAATTTAATACGGGTATGGACGATACTAGAATTGTAACCCAACAGAACTGTAAATCCAGCCGAGTCAGTCATCTTAAATTAAATGAATCTGCCTGTTTTTCTGCAGCATGCATCACCAGCAAGGTATCAAGTTTAGACTTTCTCTTCGGAAGTTTCAATTTCTTCAAAATTTCCTTCTACTGAAATACTAGTAAGGTATTAACATCCAACTTCAAATTTTTGGTTTGCTTAAATAGAGCATGCCTTTTCGTTGTCCGCAAAATAGTTCAGACCCATTTCTAGTAACGTGTTCTGAAGGCCGCCAACAAAGTCTAGCCCGATCAAGGTTGTTAAAAATAAGGTGGAAGATCTTAGAATTTGCAATAAAAATTCTTCCTGACATTACTTGGCTTTTTATAACAAAGTGCATGTTAACCCCTCATTATTGCATGCATGTGATTATTAAGTAAGCAAGAAGCGTCGTCAGTTGGTCAGTCAATCTGGGTGACGCCAAATCATAGTTTTCGAAGAAACGGCCTAGAAAGAGGGGATGGAAAAGTGACGATCATTTATTTCCACTCTCGAAGTCATAAACCAATCTAAGTACCCTTTAACGTATTAAGTAAAAAGTACACAAGAAATTCCATATAAATAATGTCAGTCATGAAACCTCTCTCTCGACTCCATTCTTTCCAAGTAAGTGAATGTGGTCCCAATGGGAAGATTGCGTGGAGATTAAGATTTCTCCAAGGTCTTCTCAAAAGACTACAATGGCCTCCAAAAAATCAGGAGTGAATCACGACTATGTCAAATACATTCGGTATACATGGCTTCAGTACAAGCTACACAAGTAAGTGACTTCCGGTTTCAATCAATCCACCTCACTCAGGGAGTATCAAAACCAAGTCTCAAAAGGGGTAATATTTGGGTGTAAAATTCGTCTCAGAGAAACCAAAAACTTATAGCCATTTCAAGTGTGTTCTCCTGCCAACGAATATAAAGGTTAAGTTGAAGTGGCATTGTTGAAAATTCCTTAGATATCAGTTACCTAAACAGGTTTCTCTTAATTGGATTCTCACCTACTACTAGTGGTAAGTCCAGTATGTCAAACCGAAAGCTTGCCCAATTTCAGCGACAAATACGCGATGATATTTGATCATGTTTTACAGGCTAATGTTAATTAATGAGTGCAAATGTACAGGGTATTCGAACAGAATCGGAATACCTCTTGAGAAAAGGCAAGAAATGGCATGCGTTCATGTTTATAACGTCAGGATCCATCCAGAAGCTCAACATTTCGGAAGGATACATTGTGTTAACTAGAATATTATAAGGGATCCGAATATGTAAGAATTAACTCAATCTGACCATCCTGATAGAAGTTTTGGGGTCCGGGATGGCCAAGTGGTCAGTGTGTAGCACCTTTCACTTTTTTGGAGAGGTGTTCCGATCGTGGCCGGACAAGCTGTATAATTTACCATCTGAAACCTTTCCCTTGTGGGTCATAACCCGTGTACTTTCTCCAAGGCCTTATGAATGAAAGTCAGTTTTTGGGAAACACGGTCTTTCACTTCCACACACTCTCACAGACCACAACAAAGACTTCCCTTTTTTCGAACCAAAATTCCCAAGAACCTGACGACTCGCACCTTTTCTTTCTACTTTCTTTTCTATTCAGACATAGCAGGTGTAGTAGAAGAGTAGGTCTTTTGAAATTCTTTAGTGCTGCGGCGTCAGTACTCATTATATTATTATTGCCTTTCGTACACAGGATTCATGTATCACGAACAAAACACGCATGCATTCATGCAAAATTTTTGCAGGGCAGTAGGCCGTAAGTCATAAGTCCTGTCCAGTCTGAGGTGGAGAAAAGAAACTGTTCTAAATTGTAAAATTGAGGGCGAGTGAACTGAGTAGTATTACATGTACGAAAACCGGAGATTTCAAGATCTGATGAACTCCTTTCAAAAATCTGGGTCACTTCTGTGCTAAATAGGAATTAGAATTATGGGTTACATTGCCCTTCTCATTTCCAGTACGAAACACGAAAACAACACCTGTGACCAGTAGGGAAAATCAACAGCGCAAGAAATAACCACTAATGTCCACTCTGATCCAAAATTTTATCATTCAGTGTGTCCTCAGGCTTCCACTGGGCAGAATCTCAAACTAGTCAACTCCCAAAAAGAACTACAACATTCCTAACATGGTGCGGCTTTTATTAATTTAATTATACAATAAACAAAGTTAAAGTGTATTTCAGTATTTTAACAAAAATCTAACTGTGCATTTAATTCTTCCAGGAATACACCAAATTCCCCTGAAATTTATAATGGGGGGAGGAAAAAAAGATAAACAAGACACAGGGAGAAAGAGTGTAACAGAAAAGTACGAACAAAGTGGAAGAAAAAGTAAGATTCCAGCTGCATATCCTATCACAATGGTAAGGAATTCAACTTGTTTGCAATTTCTGTATTTTAAAATTATTAGGAAGCGAATTCAAATTCAACTAATGTGTAGCTGCTGCTACAATGTTACCGGCAAATTTACGTAGGAATCATGGAGAAAGTCAATGAAAGTGATACCTCCAAAGTTATCTTATTCATTTAGTGTCGGTCAGTATCACTCATTGATGAATCAATGTTCGGCATCGTCAGGAGGAATGTTATTAATGAAAAGAAATTGAATAAACCGAACCAATTTCCGAGAACATTACAAATAAATACTTTAAGATCATGACGGTAACTTAAAACTAGACTACTGATACCGACCAGTACTTGGTCCAAACTAGCATGACGGTACATGTTGCCGTCATTGTCTCAATTTGCTGGGGTTTCGATCTCTTGGGGCGTCATAGTTTAGATCGATACATTTCTTCGGAGTTTTTTCCAACTAATAGGGTAACTTTCTTCACACCATAAAAATAAATTTCCATTTACAGATATATATGAAAAATACGTGGATGGTTGACCAAACCGTAAAGGGAATACCAATTAATAACATTTCAGTTATGTCAAACCTTACTGAACACTAAACATTAGCAAATCCATGTTAACTTAAGTTTGACCCATTTGTAATTTCTAACATGAAAATGTTTTCTGTTGTATTGGACGTAATACGTATTTAATTAAACATTTTCTGGTTAACTTGAATATAGTTGGTGGATCTTCAAGTATACTTGGTACCCAGAGAGAAGTGGGTTTTGTCAAGGCGGTTGTACAGACACAACATAGTGGAAGAAGGAGTTTCTCTTGGATTTGTCAGGTTCGTGGCCTTACACTACACTTGTGTACATTACATTCACTGCATTGCATTCATGGTTAAAAAGCCCGGAAGCCGTGTTCAAATACATGTCATTACCCGCATACAATCTTGTTTAATATGATAATAAATCCAATAATTTACTCAGAATTATACTACTATAGAGGTGCCCTAAACAAACTCTGGGCATAACATGTTATGAAAAGAAAACTTGAGAGAAAATCACACTATGCACTTTCCCTTGACTTTCCTTGGCATGAACTTGACATGAGTGCATCCGCCAGACCGACACCGAATTTATTATGTTGACGAATTTTAATAGACTCAAGCTGGACACTTGTGTGGGTGTATTATGTTTTCAATGCATTTCTGAACAGGCCAGATCAATTAAAATCAAGCAAGATACCCTGTGTCAGAAATTATTTTGGAATAGCACGCTCACTAGGGCATTCATTTATTATCTTTGTTTCCGCTTGTACTTATATTATTATTTATATGTATATCAAAAATTGCTTGGAATGGGGTTAGAAATTCTTAAGTTTTACAAAAGAAGATATTTGTTGACAATCAGATCAGGCTATAAGCACCGTGATTGGTCGTTTCAAGTGTCAGAATCATGGGAACGTCTGTGTAGGCACATTAAATTCTCTTTTATTAACAGAAATATTTGAAAAATTCTATATGGAGCATTTTATGATGAAATCTAAAAATGTAAGCCCGTATGGATAATTTAGGAAATAATATTTTACTTTGACAAAACTATTTATCCTATCGTACCCGATTGGTTCTCGAGACATCCCAATCGGACCTGACCGATTCTGAAAGTTTCAGGTCAATCTGAGGAACTTTACATTCGTTTACTTCCCCTTGTAAGTATTGTCCTTGGAAATTCAAATTATATTTGAAATGACCTTGCAGCCATTTATATGGAAACAAATGATCTATTACCCGGGTTCTGGAAAATTAGTATATTTCATTCACATTTCTATCATTAACATGCGTTCATGCTGTGTAATTTGCCATAGGTTACGCAATGTTTTGTTCTCACTCTTTGCATAAATTCGTTGACATATATTTTGACACTGGTCTTTGAAATTGAGGGGTTCGTACGAGTTGCACCTAAAATTCACATAAAGCAAATCGAACAAAATTATGACTGAAAACTTGCCCTTCGGCAGTTCCCTAAATCATGATTTTCAATTTCTTAAATGTTCTGATGCGAGTTTACAGTCTTTTAAAACGTTAAATCTGTTCAAGTCTGGCTGAATAACTGAAACCATTGATTTGTTGAATAAAGGGAAGAACAATTGAATGGTGTCTTGTATAATTTCTTTCCAAAGTGTATCCGTGGTAGGATCCGAGTACTATTAATCCAGGGCTAGAGCAGTCTGGTGGGATTACAAATAATCTTAGGCTGGTCGAGTATTATTATTAGTTTCAGATTGGCCTAACGGATGGCCTTGATTACTTACTATTAGTAGTCAAATTGTAGTTCAAGAATAAGACCAGGCCAGAATAAGTAATATTAGCCCAAGACCAGGCCAGGAGTACTGATGGTTGATGTTGACTAGCCTAACATGTATGGGGCTACTGACAGAAAGCTAGGGATAGAAAAAGCTGGGCCGTGGTCAGCTTTTGAAATTCCAACTCAATTAATTTATGGACTAATTATTACATGTCTCGTGTACCAGAGTACTTCCTCAACTGACTATACACAATCTGAGAAGAGAATTACAGATTCAACTTGGTCATGATATTATTCCACGTGACTTTATTTTTGTCAGAAGTGTTGGGAATATTTTTATACAGGTAGGTCATTTCTGTTGGCTAAGAAAACTTAAAATGTCCCACGCAAATACTATTTCCGTCAATAAAGACTAAGTCCTATTATTTCAAATTGACAGTTAAAACCGAAGCAGGAAATTGAGCTAAAAGTAAAGAACTTCATTCCCCCATTTTCGACGGAACCAGAAATATATTTACTTGAGGTACTTCCGCAAGAAGATCCTAGGTCATTGGCCATCCTGAGTCCACTCCCAATGCTTTTACGAGAGGACACTCCTCCGCACATTTGTCATGACCTGTGTCATCACAGTCGGGCACGGAAAAGTAAGTTGGAATAATTTTTAATATTTTATATTGGTCGCCATGTACTGGGTCTTTCATAAACTACGTGGGCTTGAATATAGTGTTAGTGTTGTGAAAACTTTTATTCATATTAAAATCTAAAGAGCGTTACAATCCAATGAAAGGGGTAGAAATTGACGATTTTTATCGTAGAATATGAAGAGCCGCAAATACTACGGAGCTAAACGACGTAGACAACTTAATTAAGCCTAAATCAGTGGGACCCAGATCTTAGACAACTAAACCCAAGGACATTTTAGTTTTCAGTTCTAGTTCTAGTTCACCTGAAACGGAAAAATTCATTTCAGATCCAAACCACTATGATTACAGTAGACATATGACCCAAATTAACAGGAACGGTGGATATACTTCGTCAAGTTTTAGAATTTCTCTAGGTCCTGATTCTATCTTTAAAGTTATTTTTATTTCTGGGGGAAATTCGTCACTGGGCAGGTGTAGTGGTTGTTGCGGGACAAGGACACATTCAACTAGTCCACGTTCCAAATCATTCCAGCCTTTATGTATTACGAAAGAAAAGGGTTCTCATTTTTAATGGAGAACTGTGAACACAACACGATATAATCATAATAGAGAGACTGAAATCACGCCATAGTCATATAAGATTTAGAGGATAAGAAAATTTGACCGACATTCCTTGACACATGCGTTTTCACTCATTCGACTTGGAGACAAATGAGAAATTCTCAAAAGAAAACATGAAGTCACGGAGAAGTCGTAAAATTTCTCCAGGTCTGGCAGTCTCTACAATCTAATTCATTTCAGTTAAGTCGCTTTCTCCAAAACGATCTCATCGCAGCGCACTTTCTCCCAGGCTTTCTAACTATTTTCTCTTGTGCAACACTACACCATTTCATATCTGACACCACGGGCAGTTGTGCTCTAACCAAACAGTAGAACTGCAAATGTACTTTTAATTAAATTATAATACTTAAATTTTCTAACCCTCAAATTCTTTCAAAATGAATATCACAATAATAATACCGGCAATTCAAATGCCTCACAAAGAATTGGAGTCACCACAACCTACAACGCCATTTCCACCGATTAGTATAACTCCTTCAATTTATTCCATGACAAGTTCTACGTCATCTAACTATAGTAACATTACTCATCTGTGCTCCGAGTGTAGCTCATCAATGAATAATATTCGAGAGCAATTTAAAGAAACTAAAAGACAAGAAGAAACAATAGCACAAAATAAATTATCATCAGAAATATATTCAACTCTGGGTGATTTAGCTTCTGAATTAAATACTCCTTCGCCGTTATCTGTGTCTGAATTTATTGCCGACCGCGACCGCGATCACGAGCTTGGTAAAAAACATCCACCGCTCCATAGAATGAGCCCAATAGATCAACATGACTCTTCTGAGTCCTTCGAGACTCGTACGACTGAGAGTGTCTCCTCCCCGGAAACAGTCATTAATTTGGCCACGAAGCAGAATGAAAAAGAATTAAATATAATGGAGGAATATCAGGCAAATAATGATTCCGTAAAATCAAGAGTTTCAAGAACGCTTTATGAACACCTTGGAGAACCTGTTCCTATCATTCGTGAAGTTTCACCTTCCCCATTGCCATCCCCGTCACCTTCGGCAAGTCCTGACTCAATACTTAAAAGTGAAGACTTAATATCTGACTTAATAAATTTAGATTATCGAGATGAAGACTTAATCTCTGATTCAGTCAGTTTGAATTATCAAGAGGACTTTGTTTCCGAATCAGGGAACTTAAATTATCCAGATGATTTTGTCCCTGAATCAGCAAACATAGATTATCCAGATGAATTTGTCCCCGAATCAACATATTCCAACGAAGATTTGGTTTCCGACTCTGCAAACTTGAAGGACCATCGAAAGGAAGATTTATTTTCCGACTCGGTAAATTTTGATGAGCAGAAAGAGGACTTAGCAAAAAATGACCAGAAAGAAAAAGACTTAATTTCTGACTCAGGTCCAGGTCCCTCAATTCAGGAGACCGCTATTTCGGACTCTAGTCTGATCGCAGTTCCAGAAGATAAGAAAATAAAAGTCAAAAGAAAAAAACGAAGTTATCCAGATCCTAGAAAACCTTCAAACTTTCCCCAAAGACTGAACAAGTTAACGTTGGCCAGACAGGCGTTAGCAAGGGAGAAAAGACGAGTTTACGTGGAAGAACGAATTCAGCAGTACATGAGAAATGCCCAAAGAATGTTGTCTTATCGCAGTCCCCCAAAAAGCCTTGATCAGAGTGAAAAAAGTGACGATTCCTTGACAGCAGCCCCAGAAGTAGTTTTACAAGTAGAACCTGGACTAATCCAAACCCGCGGATTAACTTCAGCCCAATCCTTACCAAATATTGATCAAAATAATTCCATCATACTTTCACCCATTCAAGTGGCTAAAGTGCATACTACAAGGAAATATCGCAGCTCTTATTACACACCATGCTCGGCCAGTTCTTTGCCGATACCATTACCACGGATATTCTTTAAAAATGAGTCAAACGGTGACCATGTTTTTTCGGCTGAGACTATCCCAGAGCAAGATATGCAACTCTGGAATGGAGTGGAGCATCAGGGGTATTTTTATTCCTTCAGAGTCCGGCAAAATGGCCCGGTTCAAATGCTGAACAAAGGCGTTCAAACTGCTGATATAAACAAAGATTCAAAGCCCACGCCTAGTAAAAACGATGCCCCATACTCAACTCACACTATAATTCAGAGTACGACGTCATTAGTTAAAATCCCAATCCTTGATGACAGTAAGTACTCTAATGAAATTCTCAACTGTCATTTCATTAATCCTATGGAGTCAACGATTAATTCCCTGTCGAATTAATCAGGCTAGTCCTTAAAGTGTTTCTAAACAGTCATAATTAAGACAAGTTCAGAGTCGTATGCTTATTTTTTGGAATATTCTGAGGTCGTCTCCCACAGGCTTATTACTTCCAAATGCTAAAATTATATGCTTAAAATAACTTGTCAGATTATTGGTACATTCTCCCATGATTATTACAAATATCACAAACTCGTCATCTTTACATAAAGCCAACCATGAGTAGATGTAGATGAGGTTGGAGTTTACAACTTTTATTGGAATCAGCAAAATAATTAGCAAACGGATTTTAATAGGCTTTTTAGTTGAAGGTTCAGAGGCCGTTATGCTAAGTCTGGATCTACTTCAGGTTGAGAATCCGACGTCGGGTAAATAGTTAAAATTGTAACTTATCGCCCGTATTATTTTATTTTCAAAACAGGAGACAAAATTTTACGGGAGATCACAGAAACCGTTCAACTAAGGCATGATGCAGAACTCCGCAGTGCTGAGCTGATTCAGAGAGCAAACGATCTTCAAACAAGAGTCAAGGAGAAACGAGAAAAAATTAATCGGGTAATGGCAATTGTATTCGATTTAAATAAAGAATTCTAAAATCTCAATGAATCTCAAAATGTTATACTCTTTGAATTTCTGTCCACGTTTAATTCTCGAGATTCATAGAACGACAGCTAAGAACTTTAACCCTCTTGATTTGTGCTAAAATATGATGACTAATAAATCTCATCTATTAGCGTCATGAATTCTGGCACAAAAAGTATATTGAGGAGTCATCACTCACTAGACCTTTGGAAGGGGCTTGTACATCCTTGAGGGCTGAACTAAATAACGTTCACAGAAGACTACTGGCCCATTTGGAAGGACGAGATTTACCACTACGACTAAGAGATGGCCCATCAAAGAAGGTAAATTGTTTCCTGATGAAATATGTCTCACTTTCATGAAACCATACTAAAGCTATGATCACATTAGATAAGCTTCAGATAGGGCGATTTTCAGCTACCTCAAGTATCCGGCGTATATCAGATTATCTTATTCTCTGATCCGATTAGATCATATCAGATCTGGTAGAGGATAAGAGGTTTTGGCCCTTAAAGGCAAGCTTGCTGATCTAAATTGATTCTAAACCATTTAAATATTTCGTAGGCCAATTATAAAATCATGGCTGCCCGGCTTCAACATGAAATCAAAGAGCTGCAACAGAAAGTGAAAGCAGCTAAACTACGACTAGAGTCTGAAATAAAAGTAAGTTCGAGAAAATTCCTACACAAGCACTTTCTCCGGACTAATTTCGGACCGCTTAATATATTAATATTTTCCACTTTATAGCTTAAAGAACAAGCGGATAGAGAGACACGGGACATTCGGAATGATTTATCTCACAAGAAAGTCGTGATGTCATTGGCTAGGTCTCAAACATCCACTCTTCCAGCCGTACACCCAAGAACTTATGAAACACTGGTCTATTAGTCCTAATTACATTCTATATGAAAATTCTGGTAACTGCGCATTTAAAAGTGATTAAGTACCTTGGAAGGTAAGGGGTCTACATTTCTGCATAGACAGATTTTTGTGGCTCACGACTATTTTTGAGGATTTTGAAAGATTTATCCTGCAAGAACAAAACGTTCGTTCTTGTAGACTCTTGCACTACAGTGAACAGAGCACTTTGAATGAAACTTGTATTCACATTTATAAGAATTAACTGGTTCAAAGGGAAGTAGAATTTAAGATTGTTCAAGTAAGATGGTCGAGGATGTCTTGGAGGAAGTACTACTAACTGTTATTGCTGTTTTAAAATTGCGGATTTGAGAAAAGGTTTTGGCTTAGAGATTTTGAAGAGTTGGGTAACATGATGAGATTTGACTTTGATGCAAATCTTTCATCAATGAAACATAACCATTTTTTGAATAAGAATATAAGAGCACCCACCTATTTAATGATGAATTTATATTATATAAGCTGCACATTCTCCTTGTCCTCCTAGCCATTAATGGTATTAATATAATAAAAATACGCAATGCAATGGTAAGAATTAATATGGAATAGAAATATAGTACGACAAACAATCAAGGCATAGTACCTCCGTCCCGTATCACTTTTACAGTTACAAGTATAAGATCGGCAAACTCAAAATATTTCTTCCGAAATTTGAAAGAATTTAATTTGACATTAAACAATTAGGAAAAATATATTTATAATAATATGTACTTACGAAGATATTACTCAGTGCATGTAAAATTTCAATTACGAAGAGTTGCGGATCTCACTTTGTAAAATTTGGGGCTGCGAAATAAGTTTGCGATAATAACATGACATTACTACTGAGGAGAATTAAGATATTTATATTTATGAAATTGAGTCACCAGTAAGGAATCCCCATTTTACCTGTTAAGACTGTCACATATACTGGGTGAGATTTATTTTTCTGTCCGTCAGAGAAAATATACTGTCTTCTTAGCAGAGCAGATAATGCAATTAGTCTTGACATTAAAAATTTCTAAATTAGTTTAATTTGTATATTATCCCAGAAGCCTTGTTAAAATCAGTCCAACCTGTGCTAATTGAAGAAAAAATTGAAACTGTAAATTCCAAAATTGCCTGAAGCACCATTGCTACCTGAAACGGGGATTTAACACTGAGATTTCAGCGGATAACTGAAATGAATCGACATTATTACATTTTCGATCGTTTGTTAAATAATTATATTTTAGCTTCATGTGAGTTAACTCGCTTTTATTAAATTACATGCCTTGTTCGTTCTATTCTGGAAATGCAATGAATAAAAACGTCGTAATTTTTGGTATGCCCAGTGCATAAAACAATTTTTGTGAATCTAAATAGGCAGCTTTATTCAATTGTCAACCGATTTAACACCGTAGTGATCTTTAATCCTCGGGGATATACGACATACTAATCAGCCATAATATTGCTTAATTGATTTTTGAACGTCTTTCATTTTTTTAGATTCTAAGATATGCCCACGCTACTATACGCATCGGATGTGACGTGCGATTTGAGATCTTCAGTAAGACTCGCCAAAAATGTATGTCACACTGCCGCACTTCTGTTTACACTCTCCAGGATGGGCTGCTAGGGGTCTAAAGTTTGACCCACCCTGTAGGAGAATTTGTGATAGTATATTTTCCGCTGAAACTATCGGAAAGATTGGATTTAGAAATTAACCAGAACGTAAAAGTTAACTTAAAGTTACTCTCATGCTAGCCTCGTCAGTTCAAAAAGGATCTCTCAAAGGGGTAGTGAAAAATCACACTGAAAATGCAATTTTGTGGGATGTTTAGTTTGTCTAAAATAAATGGAGTAACGCTGAAGTAGTTATTCTTATCTATTACTTTCCAATTTCCGATTCAGCCACATTGCACTAAACTCAATAGCCATAGTATAAACTTGACTCGTTGTCAAAGACAAATGAACTTCACAGAACGAATGCATGCTTCGTTAATAAAAAGAACGTGTTCAAAAACGTAAATTCATACACTTCTCCTTAGAAGTCATAAGTCATAAAAGGTTTATTCGTGTCTTTCAATTTCAACAAAATCCCAGTAAATGAAATGTGATTTCAATAATAACAATAAAACTGAATTAGTAACAAATTTAAAGAAGAATAACCTTGAGATGAAAACATGTGAATTATAAGATGTACATCTAAAAGGTTTTATTTTAAGTGTACTGGCTGCACTTAAGTATAATTCTCATTAAGTACAATACAGACGATATTCAAGATAGTGATGTAGGTCCTGATTCCATCTCGTGTGCAAACGCATCGAAATGGAAAACAATTGTTTGATGATAATTTAATATTCGTGAACATAAATTATTTTACGAGTGGGCGATTCTTTCGATCCTCCTCACATGAGCGGTCTTTGTAGAGCTTAACTTCCGCCATATAGCGTGACCACGCATCACTGCGACCCTGTATTAATAATTCAAATTAGTTTATCCAAAATTCGGTCAAGTCAAAATTTTTCATAGGAAATTTTCTCATAAAAACGGAAAGGCAAATTCAGTACAGCACGTACTTCTGTACCTGTATTAAATGTATGAATAAAATTAAATCCTTCAAATAAATCTTTGAAGTTTATAGAATCACAATTACGGGGTTAAATCGTTTCTGAGTTCGGAGACAACTAAATAAGAGGAAATATGTTTTAGAGTGTCCGTTGCGGATCAATTACAGGAATTAAACAAACACAACAGTTCCGAAATAATTGGAAACTGAAATTACATGGACAGGAGTAATACCCGCCAAGCGGCTTGGAAACCCCATGGATGTAATGTCAGCCGAACTATTGGATAAGTATTCATCAACTGCAATAACAGGAGTTGCTCATCGAGTTCGAATGTTTATTTAGGATCAAATCCTAAAATTTTGTCACTAACAATAAGTTGATAGAGTTACTGCCAGGACATTCTTCGAAACAATCAGTTATTCTTATACTATCCTGTTACCAACAAAACTATAAGCCAGCAGTGAAATGAACGTAAATTTCATACCTTTTCATTTTCTAGACGCGGCTTCTTCGAGACTCCTAAATTCCCAGTCGGAAGAACCTTCCCACCTCGTCTTTTACCAACCTACAAACAGCTATCAAGTTACAGACAAAGACAAGGCCAAAGAGCTCGAATTCAAAACCTAATTCATCATATGATTGAAAATTGCCAATCGCGTTTGTTTGAGCTTGCAAATATTTGGCTTGAAAAGTTATGTTTGACAATAGGGGAAATATAAAGATATTGAAGAAAATACCAGGATCACGGGTTTCTTCACTGGTTTCTTGACTTCCTGTTCCTCGACAGGAGTAGTTTCGCGATCAGTCTCAACAATGGGTAGAGGTGGAGAAGCCTTAGATTCTGCAATGTTAGGATGACAATTCACTTGTGGTAGCTTAGGCGTAGGTACAGGTTCAACTTTGGGTGCCATAACCGGAGAAGGTGCCATTTGAAACGGTGACTGTTGCCTCTGCTGTTGGTATTGGCTCCAACCAGCAGGGTTCCAAGTGTGGTCACGTTCGTACTCTCCAAAACTAGTGGGAAATTGATTTGAAGGAGGAGTATAGAGGTTTGAAATCGACGACTGATATTGGTTTGAAATTGGCGACGGATATTGGTTTGAGGTTGGCGACGGATATTGGTTTGAGGTTGGCGACGGATATTGGTTTGAGGTTGGCGACGGATATTGAGTAGACGGGGGCTGCTGCGGATACTGATTGGTAGGTGGCTGGTACATATTAGGATTGGCCGGTGAACACTCATTTGAAATCGGTGGCGGATAACGGAATGATGGCAGATCCGAATTGTATGTACGGTAGATATCCGTATAATGGGTCCGGGCGGGTTGAGTATATTCGGGAGACGGATGGCTAATGAGATTACCGGCACCGGGAGAGTAATAAGACGGCAAGGTATTTGATTGGGTCACTGCCCGCCCCATCTCTTCACGAGGTATCCCCGCATTCGGAGAATACCGCTCCATGACTTTTCTGCAATAATGAACACAAATTACACTACAACCACACATAAATGAGTAGCATTAATTACGAAATATCGTCAACTAGGGATGTACCGAATATTCGGCCGGACCGAATATTCGGTATTCGGTTTCGTGGCAGAATATTCGGCCGAATAGTAAAAACTGTGTCGAGTGGGATGTCTATGGAAAGGGCGTGAGCAGGAGAGTTCAAAACAGGTCAATTTATTAACAAATTGTTCACCTGTTGTTGACGAGAAGGTTAAATATCGGTTTGGAGGTCGATTCTTATAATTTACGGAGTAAAAATCAATACACACACGTATTTCTATTCAAATTAAGAGTTAGTAATATAATTCTACGCGTTTGATATTTCGGCGAAGAAAAAACAAAATCATAACGCGTGGACTATATTGGAAGGGAGTAGTCCAGTAGTCAATCTACTGTTACTGTAGTTATTTCAGTTACCTAAATATTTCCAGCTTCGGAGAATATCTGCTCGCCGTAAACTGGTCAAGCCGATCTCGTCAATTTTGACAGGTTCGGATATTACAATTTGCTTGATTTGATACCACCATTCCAATTGATTTTATCTGCGATCAACTTGAAATCGTGCGGGTGTGGGATCAATATGTTTACCTTCGTGATATGAATTTTAGTTTTTAATGGTTTTGAATTTGTTGACTGTAAGGACTGAACTGCGAGGAATGAATTGTCAACTGAAATTAAAAGTGAATTTATCGATTGGTTGGTGGTATCGGTTGACTATAATAGTGGGATGTGTCGAGTTTCCGCAACTGTTAGGTTAGCTACGTCTTTATTTAAGTCATTATCTCCATAGACCGCGCAATATATAAGCTTCAAAAACGTGATTGGTTCATCAATGAGTGTCGGCAATTCGGCTTAACTAGAATTTACTTAGGTAAACTTGGTAAATCCCTCTCTCCGTTGCATTTTTTTTTTAACTTTTTTTATAGTTGTCGGTAAGCCGTTTTGCATACGAACAATGCAATGCTCAGTGTGCCAGCTTTACATGGACACCCCACACGCAAAAATTGGCCGAATACATCCCTATCGTCAACACATGTTATAAATTCATCAAGGTTAGTTAAGCAATATCTGCCACCTGGTTTTGTCCAATCTGCCTTAACTAGTTAACTTTAAACCTTTGCAATACAATACAATACAATGCAATATGACTTCTTGAAGTTTAAGCATTAAACACACAAGCTTCCTACGTAAGGAATTACCTGTTAAAGTTGTCGATACTCAGTAACAACAAGTTAAACACGTAAACTGTTGACATCCCACTTCATCCCATCCCATCCTATCAAATGTAATTGACCAAATCAACTGTCACCTGATGACTAATGACTCATCTACAGGTTTTGTATTATTCCATTAAAATTTTTCATTCTTTCCTATTCCAGTCTAGCAAAATTGGAACGTCACTTTATTCTGATCGATACTAATAATACATAACATGGTTACCATTAATTAAATCTGGCTGACCCATTGCCATGCTCATGCTACGAGTTAATTTCTAAATCGAGACCTGCACCTGTATGTAAGAATATGGATATTATGTTAATGAATTATTAATAATCTAGAATAATTCTCCAATCGTTTCAGAGTTCAGAACTCAGTCAGTCGTTACTTGAGTCTACTCTTTCATCTATGTTATGATTTATTCCAAGTGTTGAGTGTGGTATACTATGAAACAAAACTGCTGAACTAATTAATTGTACTAATACTAAAATAAAATCGTGTTCATGAGTTGATTGAATTGAATATTTTCGATCGGGAGGTGCAGGTGTTCAATGCCCACGAATCAAAAATCTAGACGACGGAAACGAAAAATTTCAAGTCCGTGTACCCTCTCCCTCCATTTGCTCTTGACGCTCTTGATGATACAAGTAAAAGTGGAAATGAGGTTGGATGACTTACTTTCTGAAATCTTTGCAGACAGTTAAATGTTGACCTGATTTGAAGCTTATTTTCTTGAAATCAACTGCTGACTGGTGGTCTAGTCCTCTAGTCACTGATGAAACCGAAGAAACGACTTTTGAATTGGACTCCACTAGAATACCTGTCTGGGACTGAGACTGAGAATTCCACTTAACAATAAATAAGCCTTGGTTGGAGAAACGCACGAGAGAGAGCGCGAGCGTCGAATCACAATATTTCGCACATCTTCAGTTCAGTTCTCCACTCTCCAGTCGAATCATTTCTCAAAGTCATCTTTCTGCTTCATCCAGCCAAAAATCCTACAAGGAACAATTCTCTCCTGCAAAAACTAACTACAATTCTCAGGATTAATAATTACTGGTGGATACAACTATTTAGATTAGAATTCATCAACTAGCAACTCATTGTCAGATAATCCGTTCTAAAATCTGGCTTTCACATGAGATTTCTCCTCCAAAGTCACTCAAGCGAAACTTTAACCTGTGTAAAATCAGCTCATATTATATAGCTAAAGAGTTGAAGATAGATAATTTCCACAGACTCTGATAACGCAAAAGTTTTTGAGCCCGTGTCCGTTATATGAAACATTAATTTCTGACTTCCAAGAAACTCTTGTTTGTGTAAAACCCACACAAATGAGGGTAAATCCTCAGCCAGTCCTGAAAGTTTTTTTCTTATCCGAGCTTCCCTTCAACTATACGTGTGAGAGATGTGATCCTTAATTCTGGCCTTAGGTTTTGACCAGACTTGGGCCAATAATTAGTTTGCAAATGTAATTAAATACAAATTAGAAGAGAAGAAAAAATCATCATTTATTAAAACGATAATCACTGACGTCACATTAACGTTAGCCTTTCGACTCAGTATACGCTTACAATTTTCTTTTTTACAAAATTGTTGGAGGTTAAATAATTTTAGAATTTCAATATCAAGATTATGAATTGTAAAGATGATTTTGTAGAATTTGGGACCCACTGTAGAACCCTTCAGCGCAATAATGGCGACGTCAATTAAATTACAATTACAATTGCTTCGGAAATTTCGAAAGTAACTAATTACAATTACACTTACTTTTGAAAGTTTCGAAAATAATTAATTACAATTACTTCCAAAAATGGGAAAATGTTTCAATCAGTACAGCTCCTGAGAAAATATAACTTGCTATTGCTAATTTAATTCCTCGAATCTTTGAATTACAATTATAAATTACTTACTTAAAAATCTTAATTACAAATTATTAATTTGTATATAATATACAAATTAACTCCTCAAATTTTTTTAATTACAATTACAATAAATTGCTTTCCTGAAAAATCTCAATTACAATTGCAATTACAAATTACTTTCGTATTTGTAACTACAACTATAATTACTCCGAAAATGTGTCGTAGTGATTACAAATTAGTTTTACGCCGGGATTTATTGAGGAATTCTATTGACATTACAATTATGTATAATTGTACTTTTATTTTGTAATTTAATTAGATGTGTAATTGTAATTGACCCAAGTCTGGTTTTGAGTTTTGACACCTCTATAACAAATACGAACAAATTGAGTGGAACCATTTTGTTCACAAGCCCAGTAGTGTTCCACTCCACCCAAGAAAACATGCATTGCATTGCATTGGTCTCACGCTAACCCTAGAATGGCAGCAACCTATGGACATGGGAATATTATTATGATCTTTTAGTTCTATTTTACACCGATATAACACACCGAAGACCGAACTGTTTTTCTCTATTCTACTGCTCTGAATTTTCTGGAATAGCTGGACTATGCTGGAGAATTTGTATTGAATTGCATTGTACAGTTGAATCTCTCCAGTTAGTATAAGACCATTCCATTGTTGTAGTGTCAATGTAAGCCTAAATTAAATGTATATAATGAACGTCTCACAAAGTACTTTATGTTTTAACGTATTATTGACGTGATTTTGACGAAACCTTTATTAAGCGAGCGTACGTAGCGAAGCTTTTCTGTTCTACTAGGTGGTCCGAAATCCATTTGTATCTCTCCCATGTGGATGTAACGCTTTTTTTGTCCAGAGCTTTTCTCCGGAACTACTGGGC
>JAQFYE010000959.1:0-27236 GCA_034694305.1 Protaphorura glebata | reverse complement strand
CAAATCGCATACTTGTATGTTTGAATGCTTTGGAATATCACGTTAATAAAGAAACCAAACCAAACCAAACCAAACCTGAGGCTTATTTTATTGCGTATGCAAATTTGTGTGTCTGCTATGCAAATCTTCCGGGTGACTGGGTTTACATGTAATAGGATTGGGATTGGGAAGCCCAGCGTGACAAATCGCTCGTCCCCGAAATCTCACACTTTCTCCTTCCAGGATTTGCGTTCAATAACCTCATTTATGATTACGACTCGGGCCAACCCATCCTGTTGACGAAAATAAACAGACTACAGGGTGGTTCATAAAAATTTACTCCGCTACTGCATATCAGATGTATGGATATCGTGTGACATACAATATTTAGGGTAGGCAGGGCTAATTATTCCAACTTTTTGTAAAATCCGCGCGCTACACAAAAGTCATAAAAACATAAAAAAATAGGAACGGACCGGGAAAACTCGCATGTATCACCGGCAAATACTTTCGCGCCAGTTCTTCAACTCATCAAAATCACACAGAATCAAAACAAAATTTTCTGAAATTTTGGTGACCGCCGACTCCCGGGCAACGATTTCGTCACTTCCGGAGCTAAGGAATTGTGAAAATTCTGTACCTGGTAACGACACATCCATATTTTTCCTGATTTCCGCTATTCTTTGAAATCTCAAACTAACTTACTTTTTGTCATCAGATTTTAACTATTTTCAAAATTTGTAAAATCTTCCAAATTTTGGTAAAAAGAAAGAACGGGCTAATTATTCCAACGAGATCTGTGCTAATTATTCCATATTATCTGTCACGTGTTAAAGCCCAAAATTAGCATAAATTTGACCAGGAAATTCAAATAAATTCTGAAGAACCGGGCTAATCATTCCAATTGTGTGTTTTAGTTACCCCGATTTTCACTGAAAGAAGCGGATTGGAATAAACTGCGAGCAGTGAAGATGCGAAAGGCGACCAGACAGAAAAAGAGAGAGAAAGGTAAAAGACAGCCACTGACCGTCGAACTGTGTATCGAGGCGCAGATAAAAGACAGTAACTGATCATCCAGAGAGATAGTAATTAAGAGGTAGACAGCTACTGACCGCCAGAAGGTCAGAAAAACGAGTATAGTCGCAAGCGTAATCGCAGAAAACTTTTGACATCTAACTCCTGCTTCATTCATGGTTGAACCGGATGTCAATCGTTAGACCCAGACATTCTCCGAAAGACCCAAAGACCGCTTGATAACGTATGCTGAATTTGAAGACAATCCGTCAATTAATGAAACGAATACAATTGGAAGCGCATTTGAGCAAAACGTTTGAAGTTTGAAACTTGTTGCGGCTAGAACCTGGTGTCAATCGGTAGTCCCAGACATTGTCCAAAAGAGCCAAGGACCACTTGATAACGTATGCCGAATTCGAAGACAATCCGTCAATTGATGAAACGAACACAATTGGAAGTGTAATTCCTGTTCCGGCTAGAACCGGATGTCAATCGTTAGACCTGACACTGTCCTGATGGGCTAAGAACCATTTGACAATGTTTGCCGAATTTGAAGACAATCCGTCAATTAATTAAGCTTCGTAACTTCATGTATTGTTGGCGGGGTTTTGATTCTATGAGGTGTTGAAAAATAAACAGTCGCGACTGGGTAGAGAGCCCGTAGTATAGGCGAGTGGTTTAGAGGGTTTGGAGAGTTGTTGAAACGGTGTAGACGGAGAGGTTTAGAGGGTTTGGAGAGTTGTTGAAGGGGTGTGGTGGATGGGAGGGTGTGGAGAATGCAGTTGGGAGTGTGTGAAGAGTGGCTTAGAAGGTTTGGAGTTGCTGGGAAGGTTGAAACTGTGGATAGGGGTTGAGAGGGTGAAGTGTGTGAGATAGGCCTATCTCTGTAACATTAGGTGGCGACATCTCTATAACGTTACGTATGTGATTTTGTAATGGGGGAATCACTACTGCTGCTTCATGTACGTAATGAGATAGGCCTATCACTTGAACATTAGGTGGCGATAACTCTATAACGTTACGTATGTAATTGGGTTATGGCGGAAGCACTGCTGCTTCGTGTACGTAATGAGATAGGCCTATCTCTTTAACATTAGGTGGCGATATCTCTATAACGTTACGTATGTGATTGGGTTATGGGGGAACACTGCTGCTTCATGTACGTAATGAGATAGGCCCATCCCATCAACACCAGGTGGCGATATCTCTATAACGTTACGTATGTAATTGGGTTATGGGGGAAGCACTGCTGCTTTGTGTATGTAATGAGATAGACCTCTCTTTAGCATTAGGTGGCGATATCTCTATAACAGAGCGCTTCTCCATCAGTGATCGGAAGTCGTCCTATCTCTTTCACATAAGGTGGCGATATCTCTCCAACGTTACGGATCTTACCACATCATACTGGAAGCATGCTGACTTTATTAGTCAGACTTCAAATAGTGACACTCATGTCAATTAGTAAGACCAATGCTTCCGAATAACTTTAGCGACAAATTAATCGTGCTCGCCTTTTTGTGTTTCAATCAAACCTATATAAGACCTATATAAAGGTTAGTTGCTCTTATAAATACAGCATTCTGACCGTAATGATATATTTACCCATACTGCCTCGCTATCGCTGCAGTCCTACGAACGGACGAGCTGATGTAGCTTCGTGTTGCCTATCTCAATGCAAATAACAGTCATCACCAGTGCAATGCAATTGCTGTAAGGCATTTGGTATTCTGACTGCGTCCGAGTGTGTTCTGTTACTGTAAAACACCCGTTATGAATACATGTTCGTGTCAGCATAGAGGAGCGCGTCCCGGACTGACGAACAGACGGACGGACATGACAATCTTATAAGCCCTTTGCAGGACTGGCGTCCACGGGCTAATAAACAAGTTGACGAGAAAAAGATACAATTTACGCTCTACCATTTAAATAATTTTGTTCACAAATTTCCGTTGGCGATCTCAATTAAGTTGATCTAAATCGCTGCGACAGAAACACATGAGCTTCGACCTAACGTTGATTTAAATATGCGCGACTGTTGACCAGGTTTAAATTGGCAAGTACCCCTAGTAGTCCGATTTCGTTTGACCGGAGCTATGGACCAAAAGTCATGCATGCCAAGTTTGAAGTGAATCAGATGAAAAATCAAGTCAACTTTCCGAAGTCTGTGATCGAAACACGTGATAACAATTGACGAAGATGATCACGAATGACAAAATTAAGTTGTTCAGTTGTGTATTTGAGTTTTCCTAATGTTAGATATAGTTATGCAAACTTATATAATATGACATCATGGATTAGTCGTATTCAATGGTTGCTATGGTTTTGATGTACATAATGTAAACGCCGTACTTCAAAAACAAACAACACCTAAGAAATTAGAAATTCGCTCCACCGTTTAACTAATTTCGTTCAAAATTTCCGATGGCGATCTCATTTGAATTGGTTTAATAGCCGTTTCCTGTTACCCAACTTTAAATAGCAGAGTGTCCGAACCGGAAGTCAATCATAGCTCACTATACTACCCGTGGGAAGCCAACTTACCCTGGTCGCACCTATAAAGTTACAAGTCACTCACTACACAATTGCGGTATAATAGTAGGAAGCATAATAACATGTAGAATTGTCCCTTGAGATAAGCGATGCTGCTTGCGCTTCCAAGAGGAATTTAGGACCCTCCAGTACGCAACCTGACACGAAGCGCAATGTAAAAAAATTGCTTCAACAGAAACACGTGAGCTTCGTAGTTCAGTTCATTTAGATATGCGCGACTGTTGACCAGGTTGAAAAAGCCAAGTACCCCTAGTAGTAGTCCGATCTGGCTGGCTAACGAACTTAGCCGGAGCTAAGGGCCCCTGGTCCTACTTACCAAGTTTCAAAAGAATCAGAGAAGACATGTGTCCGCTAGAGCAGTGACAGACACACACACGCCACCAAGGACTATTGTATAGCTCAGTCGTTCCGCCTTTCGCAATAATTGGCCCGCTGACACAGAGGGTATGGAATAATTAGCCCAGGGGGGGTGGAATAATTAGCCCGAATCTTGTTTTTTGGACCTCGTTGCCATGGTTACATAAAATTATTGTTTTACTGTGCTTAGGGGAGGTTACAAATTTCAAAAAAATTAATCTTGCAGAAGATCGCATACTTGATGAGTAAGAATCGACATTTTCATATAATACGCGATAACGACCCTTGAATCGCCCAGGCACAAAAGTTGGAATATTTAGCCCAGCCTACCATACACAATTTTAAATCCCACTAATTATTTTCAAATGAAGTAAATTTCACATCGGAATCCCTTAATTTTTGTTGATTTTTTGAGATATTGCTTGTCAAAATCGGACACCATCGATTTTGCTTCAAAGTGAAAAGTGTTACGTGCGACCTAACCTGAATCAATTCCCTAAAAAAATAAATATTGCTAGTTCTTCTTGGACACTAAAAGAATTGGGTTAAAAGGGCAATGCACCACCCAGGAGTATTTGAGTTCTCCTGGGTGCTCTAACCTCACTTTTCTGTATTCTCTGGAAAAACTCCCGGAGAAAGCGGTTTCCAGTTTCTTTTCTGGAGAGTAAGGAAAGGAAATGAGTATTTACGGAAGATAGAAATGGCAACAATTACATATTACGCAATACGTTAGACGTCTCTGAAATTGCATCTTTCTCTTTCCCTGACGTGCGATTTCGATCGGCTCTTTCATCCCGTCTTTATTGTGTGTTTGGAATTGACTTCTTTCATGCCTTAATTTAAGCGTTTGCACTGTGTGAGAAGTGAACGAGGAAAGTCGTCAGAAAATGAAATTGCTCAAGAAATAGGCAGCAGTAGACTGAAGCGTTTGTCAAATTACAAGTAGTTCGACAGTACCGTATTCGTATACAGACAAACACTGTAAATCGGAGACAAAGATTTGTTGTGAAATATAACCTGGACTAGAAATGATGTAAAAGTTGAGAGCTTTCCAATATTGGTAGTTCAGTATTCAAGAAATATCGCATGTAAGGTACGCCTATTGCGGGGAATTTTACAGAGAATCTAGGTTCAGCTTTAAAAATCGGATGCGCGTAGCGGGTCGGAGGAATTAAAAGTCAGCATGAGAGGTCCTTTAGATGGACGATGATTCTTGCATTATTTATTGACTGAAACGCGCCCAAAATATTTTTTTAAAGTCCGCCGACGCGACGCTATAACGTTTTTGCAATATTTTCAAGCATTTCTTGAGATACCTTTTGACAGGGTTGGAGAAAGTTGATGTTCACTGAAAACGCATTTGGATGAAATTATCTGCAGTATTTTATGCAATACCGCAGAGTGCTCATCAGCGCTACTTCCCGCATCGAATTTTAAAGCAGTATAGCTCATTAGATCCACTATTCGAATCTCTGCAAAATGTATATCTCGGGCCTTCTCAGAGTCCCCCTGATTGGGGAGTGGGGGGCAAAAGTTATGACCTTCCTTGTAGTGAACTATACTTAATTGTGTTTACCTTAATTTGTGATTAATTAGTACTACGATTATCTAAAAATCTGTTCAATACGCATAAAACGTAGTAATTTGAGATTAATCATAAGCTTCCCTCCTGAACCTGTCATCTTATAGTATTTGGTCTTTTCATTTCCTGTTTCCTGACTTTACGTTCTCCTCATCGAATATTCATTCCCTAGGGCGGAACAGTAAAAGCCCGTCAATTTCTACACATCTCCCGTCAATTGAATTGATGCTCACTTGCTCACACTTTCACCCTTCGCCGTTATTTTTACTATGACCGACTTTGTCTTCATTCATATTCAACGGCGGGTGTCACTGCGGTGAACCCAGCTCAACTCTTCTCACAGTCTACAAACAATTCTGACTTTGCAATGAATTTTTATAGGCTTGATTTTCCACCAAAAAGCAAAAGGTGAAAAGTGAATAGGACACAGGGTGGTTCATAACTTTTTAATACAATCCGTGCAATGAGTAGAATGGAAAGGTTACTTCAAGTACATAGCCAAGAATTCTTGTGCTCTGAACATTATGAACCTGGAATTAAATGAATTTGCTTAGAATGTGATACCTCACTTCATTCGTTGTGCCATAACATTATGATTCACCCTATACATTCATGGTAGGGTAACGGTACGGAATGGCACGTGTATAGCTTATTCACCTTGCATTTTCGTTGACAACCTCTTTGAAAAATCTCCCTGGGCTCCCACCAAAAACTTTTCTTCATTTCTTTCTTCCAAAGCTTTTCACAAAATTTATACGATACATCAAAAAACGTCCAAACAACATTGATACATACGGTAACTTCCACGGAAAGCAACATTAGCGTAGCATACAACCGGTACCTCTCAAGTTCTTCTGCACAAGTGAAAGTAGACTTTCACTTTCACCACCAATGGTTGACCCAGAGAAGAATTGCCAAACTGCAACATTTATAAAGGGCTGGCTAGATAAAACATAGGAATATCGTCCCTATTAGAAACAGTAGAATAAATCGGGACGTGCCACGTGCCATTGACCATTTTGGAGATGTCTCGTCCTCAAAGAATACACGCAATTACACACAAACGTGATCGGTACTGGTCAATTTATTTTTATATTTCGGTACTATCATGCTGGTAGCCATTTTTGTATCGCCCTTCAACAGTGCCCAGTTCAGGTGAATCAAATAAATTTGACTGCAACCATGCAACATTCATGTGGTTTCCATTTGTAATCAGACTTTGCGTTTAATTTCCTTAATATTCCATTCATTTTCGAACAATGAACTTTTACAGTTTAGTTCTGCATATTCTGTTTATTTATTTTTGTTCAGTAATTTGAAAGAAATTTAAATAATGTAGTTGTAAGAGGCACTGGATGACAAACTGTATATATATGAGTGGCCGGCGAATTTGCGGACGAATTGAGTATTACGATTTACGAGTGACATTGTTGCAAAAGTACAGATTAGCAGGCACTTGACAATCTCATCACATCACATCACATTACATTGAAAGCACAGAGACACATTGTACGATACGATACGAACACGAATCGACAGACTTCACATTACAAATGAGTTCAAGCGTGGCAGTCGAGTCGTGACACACGCATAATCACAATTAACAAGTTCAAAGGTATATCAAAATGAACAGATTATTTTAAACTAATTTTTGGCCGGAAGTATGCTACAGTTAAATCTGAATGGTATTCAAAATGGAGTCTAATCTCTGAAGTTTTTAGATAATTTAAAATCCGACTTCATTGTCGATTTCTTTTAATAGAAACAGCTAACACCCGCTTTCTTTTTTAGAGACGGTTGTGATCTACTTCCGGCCAAAAGCTAGTTTATAGTCTGCTCATTTTGAAACACTCTGTACAATCACAATATTACAATATATAAAGCTCATTTAGTGACAGAATATGTACATATTTACAAATAGCAGTTCAATTAACCTAAGTCTTCACATTAATTAATATTAGTAACGAATTTATTTTGTAAGCGTTGACCTCCGAAAAATGTTAATCAATTGAAATATATTGAAGATCAAAGTGAAGTCAAATATAGTAAAATAATATCCTATATCCAAATTTTGGGAAAATGTCAGCCATATTAGGATGTTGGGCTGTGGCCGAATATCTACCAGAAGTCAAGCTATCAAAAAGATATTGGAGCGCCTCAGATAACCGCCGGATATTGAAAATGTGTCAAATTCATTACATAACAGAGATGTAAATTAAACTGAAGATATTTGCCAGACTTTGGGATTTCCGTCAAAACCTGAAGCCCAAGGAGGCAATAGCAGCTAACTAGCGGATTTTGGACTGTGTCAATCGGAAGACACTGCGCCCCGTATCGGACGAATACCAACCTACGGAGTTACTGGGAACCTTATCTCTTATTATTTACTTATGATAATTTGGCATTTAATTTATAAATATGACCCACTTCCGTTCGATTATTCGACAGGAATAACATGGTACAGAATTGGCTCTTCTCGAGAGATAGTCTATTTACATTATATCAATTTTAGATGCCTCTTTCGACATTGTTCAGGAAATTAAAGCTTCGGGATGTCTGTATCTTTGTCTGTTTAATATATTATGTTATAGTTTCATAAATGTATTGCGGACTAATAAATGAAATGTAAATGATAGAATGGTTCATTCGTATTCACATGGTGGCTCATAATCTCCCAATTTTAACTTTACAATCACTCTTAAAATCGCTACAGAATGAACACTTTCGAAAACTTTACTTTAGACGGACACTAGTGTTGGCAAGGTCGATGGTTGCCTAATATTCCAGACAAGCGGGAAGTAAAGTGGTGCAGGCAGATGAATTTTTATGAACCACCCTGTAAAACTGCGTAGACATGCATGTTTGGATAATATTCAATTAAAAAGAGACTTGTTTACTCGTCTCGCAGAAAGTTTGGGCCGTATCTTGTAGTTTCCAGTACGGAAACAAATAAATGTACTAGCTGTTCTGTGTGTAGGAAGATGTTTATGCAAACAACAAAATATATACGAGTTTTCTCTTTGAGTGAAAGTGAGTACGACGTAAGTTTAGAAGGACGAGTTGATAAACTTTCAAAAACTTGTACGTCTGAAGTCTCGAGAGAGTAGTCGGTACTTTATACGAAAGTTCAACCCGCGCAGCTTTCTATGTTAGGTTCAAACTCAAAAATATTAAAGTTTATCCAAAAAATTCTCTGAAAATAAAGAAATGCAAAAATTTACCACTTTTATCAATAATGGGGGTACCTTCCCAAGGCGAGATTGATTTTTTTTATCTGATCCCCGTTAATTTGACATGGCTTTCTCACTAGGTAAGCTCTTAAAACAAACAAAATTGAGTTTGTTGGTTCGAAGCTGGTGCTTCTAAGCTTATGGAATGCCACGACGTCATGAAAATTTAAATCGGAATTGGAAACCATCATTTTTAGTAGTTTGAGCCTAACATAATGTATTATTTGTTGCATTATTTCTGTACCTGTTTCCTCTCTCCTCTTCCTCAACTTTTTAACCACTATTCATGGAGAACCAAAGCAGAAAATATCCTGGATTTAAAAAGTTTCCCGTGGTACTAGTTTTTAATATAAATATACCCTTGGGGAGGAGTGTGAAACCAAAGTCTGGGTGCAAAGTCTATGTTATGATGCTGAACACGTATGTGTGTATCCTTCCTCAAAATCCTTAAAGCTTATTTCAATCCTATTCTTCGGGTAAGTTTTAAAATACCATGCAGAGATGCATCCTGTACATAGCATGAAGCGCAAAGCCTTAACCTCCAGACAATTCAAATGTCATGATACTACGATTCATACATTACTTTCACAGGTTAGAAGTTTTCTTTTCTATACAATGGATTGACACCGACTGTTAACATTTAAACAAAAATTGGGCGCACTGAACCAATTTTCCCATCTGCTTTCGTTTCAAAATCCTTGCCTTCCCCCAATTTTATCTTGCGTATGTAAAAATATGTATTTTCTCTAACCAGTTAACTTTGGCCTCAAAATTTTAAGCTTCACGTTTTGAATTGCATTGATGCGTTATCGTGTTTCTAAATTATTTATGCTAAAATGCAGCGGGGCGTCGTTGGGAATCTCGTCTTAATTTGTGCCATAGGACCTGCCGTCAAAGCCTTTCCTCTCAAGAATCTTATAATTTTTGATGATATTAATACCATAATATAGACAATTTTGTAGGAAACCGTTGGAAATCCAATCTCATGGGCAAATTGGAAAATTGAGATTGAAATGTCTAGACAATTCTCCCTGACGTTGCTTCCAGTTCAATTTAATTTGGAATAGCCACCATAAGCCACTCGAAAGAAAACTCAATTTCGTCAGCATTTCCGCGTTAATTTCCTGGGGACTTGGACCTGGACTCGTCTGGCGTCTGACCGACTTCAATTCATTAGTGAAAACACATCGCGCGACCAAAGTACAAAGTGGATTATCGGATTAGGTCCGATGTTAGCACTTCCCCGTCAACCCACACTTAGTTTATTTTGTGTGATGCGACAGAGATTTCCCCTTGTCTCACATTATAAGGACCTTAATTGCAGTAATTTCAAACCTCCAAACTCTATTAGGCTGTGGAACTCGAACTCTCTGCTCTCAAATGAATTTCGTCAGCTCAGACTCAAGATCACAAGGAAACCACTGTTGAAGTAAAATCAGACCGATTCAAAAATATATTGGGAGGTGGTCACGGTGCAATGTACTGAATATCGGACCTATTATATGAGGTCCCAAGTTCAATTCCTGGCGGTCATACTTCCCACTTTCTAAATTGTGTGACCCTCGACATTACTGAGTTTTACAAGTGAAAAAGATTCCTCGTGATCCTTAAACCTTGTTTTTGTTTCTCATTGCATTGGGATTAATGAGGTAAAACATAGGAGATTCTAAATTTGGTATTTTCAGCATCTACGGACCTGTAGATTAGGTGGCGGTGGCGCGATAGCACAGCGCAGCGAGTGCTCTACTTGTACTTACGTCATCGTCATCACAGTTTCACTGCTCCATTAAACTTTATACACGGGGAAACCCACTCATTCTTATCATTAGACCGACGCTAAACATAAAACTGAATTACATTACAACCCCCGTCTCCAATCTCTGTTTGCCAGGAATTCCACGCCTTTCCAATCCAAATTGGACCAAACCATAACCCAAAAGAGCTATTTAGATTCGAATATACCTTCCGAAATTACACACAAAACACAAGAGTTTCGGATTACGCGTACAGCATGAGGGCACTTAGAAAAATCATAAGAAACACTTAACGTCACGAGGAATGCTCCCGAGGTGCAATTTTTAGTGATTTGAAATATAAACGCCTCTTTGGAAATGCAATTACACATACTTTAGTTAACTTTTTGATTGCTTTACATTCGAGACGCACCTGACAATAAATAAAACAGCTCTTACACCTTAGGACCATTCCTCGTGATCAGACCGAAGTGTACTATAACGAGAAATGTGAATTTGCCCACTTTTCTACTCAATCTATTTCTGTTGTACGTACTTATCTCTTATTTTCGGTAAGTGCTCCAAACGAATTTTTCCAAACCCATTGTTTCCATTTATACAGAATTCGCTCGCTACATTTCGTTGTTCCATTTTACCGTTCACAAGAAAAAGAAAAGAAATGAAGACCGGGGAAGAGTGACGGATGCGGACACTTTATCAATCTTTCTCTCACGCAATTCTTTCTATTGTTATCTATTTTCTCAAACACCACAACCGAATTCAGTAAGTAATCGTCTCCTGCCTACCCGGTATTGTAGAAGAATTCTTCCAGAGTATTTTTTATCTCTTCAGCCGTAGAAGTGGACTAATGGAGGCAGGCGATGAGGAAAAAAACGTACAATAACGCCGATATCAGTTCCAGTTCCACGTACGGCAATTTTTCCAGGAAACTGATGCGGAGAACTCGAATCCAATCCTTAATTCTAATTTAAGATACAGTTGTATAATTTTCTGCATCGCTTTTTGTTATCTTTCTTCCTTTATGTTATAATAATTTGGCCGGTTGAATTCTGATTGGAATTGGACGTTGACTGACTCATTTGGAGTCACAGTCTAAGTCAAAGTCTTTGGAATTGAAGTCAAAGCTCATAGATGTCCCTCTTGTATGACGTCATCAGGGGTCCACATTGAAATTTGCTGAATCTTGGCGGTGGTCCTGCTGTGACCTCACCCCCTCCACCACCACAATGACCAACAGCTGATGATGAGTAAATATTATATCCAGGTATAATGTGGACCCTTACATCACTCGTACCTCCACGAGATTGTTCCCTAGGACGCCGTGTGAGGGCGACAGAAGTCTTGCAACAGCAATAATGAAAGAATTGAACATAACAACGACGGAAATCCTTATTGGACAAAAGATTAACAAAACTGCTCAAACAAGAAGGAAGAATTGCTGGCCAAACGATGAGTCTTTGAAAAGTTAAATAATCCGTCATAGCAGGTGCTGATGAGATGAGGAATTCTGGTCGATGGATATCATTTGCTGCTGCAACTTTTTGGGACTGTGAAATCACTGCTGCTAGGACGGAGGGTAACCAAATTAAAAATCGTACCCCCCAATTCCAACAATTACTGGACACAAGGGCCAATTCTCTTGATGTCAAGTATGGTTTTGGTTTTCGCCATGATCGGAGTATAAAAATACATTTGAGGAAACCCAGACCACCCAAAAATACAAAGGCAATCGTACAGATTCCAAAGACGGCTGTTGATTCTAACAAATTTTGATTTGTTAAGCGTGGTGACCCTGGATGATTTTTAGAACAGAGGGCGTACATCATTTGTGGCATGAAGACGAAATGGACGAGGACAATGATCCCGGACAAGAGCCATACTTTTAAATTTAAAACTGTGACTTGTAGTACAGTGCAAATGGAATTACTATGATGTCTTGGGGGTTCGTAAATCAATGGGGGTGGGGGTTGGTAGCTAGTTGACGGGCGATGTTGTCCATGCGCGTGCGCTTGTGCGTGGGCGTAAGGACTTGAGTGCGCTTGCGCCTGCGCATGGGCATGCGCATGCGCATGTGCCATGCTCTCTTGTTCTTGTTGCTTCCGTTCTCGATTATTTTCCAAATGACGAAGGGCTTTGAGTCGTAAGAAATTTTCCACACCGATGGCGGCTGTGAACATGGCTGCGGTTAAACAGGACATAGATCCCATTCCGTATTGAAATCGACAAATGTTCTCAGAATCTTCCATCTCTCCGAGTACGGCTACGGATGACGCGGGCAAAACAAGGGCTGTAATCAAGAGGTCCGCCAATGTGATGCTCACAAGGAATGAGTTCCCTGGAAATAGAAAATAAATGAAGATGTCAGCTCATTATTTCCGCCATTGTGGGTTCTTAACCGCTTTTTGGACGGGCTGGGAATCGTCCTTCGCTCGTTGCCGAATTCGCTACATGCTCACTCGAGCTCATAATTTAAGCTTTCCATAGAAAATAAATGGAACCGTAATTTTACTACTGTATTAATTTTCATTCCAATTCCCGTCTGGTGTGGCTTGGTGCTCAATTTGTAATCAATTTTAGCAATTCTAACAAGGAAAACTTCGGACGTGTCACATTTTCATTTCAATTTGACTACAAAAATTTTGATATTTTTTTGAAAGCAAAGCATGGCCTAGGACTGAACATTGTGTAGAGATCAGGTTGCTTTCCATTTGAAACATGGTAGGTACCCCTAGTATTAAAAAGAAATTGCAATGGAGAAAAACCTCTACAAAGGAATTTACAATACATTGTCGGTTCGATGTGAGAGTCAGCGAATTATTTATTAATGTCATAATGATCCATTTCCCAAACCGGGGAAATAGTCAAATTGATGAGATCGAACCCTCGGCATAGAGAAATGAAGGGGGGCTACTTGTACCATTATGCAACGACTGCTGACAGTTTTGGGTCCAATATTAGAACCAGAATATCTTCAACGCATTCAAAATAGCCTTAACGGATCCGATAATTGTGTCAATTACGCTTGCAATCAAGAAAGTTGTGTCATTTGAGAAATACTGCATTGCATGGCAGTCGTGTGAATGAATATTCCTCAATCCAAGAGAAAGTGCTATAATTACTCTGCTTTCCCAAGTCATTTCAGGTGTCACCAATTCCAAGCATCAGGAATTAGGACGGGGATTAATTCTGTCACGCCCGTATATATAGAGATTTTCGTCTCAAAATAGATTTCATCATTCTCAGCTAACACTACTAAGAATTCTGCTCCACCTTTTACAACGAACCGCACCCAAACGGTTCGACTTTTTAGCAAAAGTTGTTCAGGAGGTCAAGGGCTACAACAGAAATGTCTAACCGACCGTTTTCTACCGTATGGACCGAGCGGTGATTTTCTTTGCGGTGACGAAAACATTATCTACCGACATATCGGTCATACTTGTGCTGATGATACTGGATTAGACATCTTGGGTTGGTTTGTGAGCCAATCTGATTTCTGCGTGAGAAAATATTTCCTTGTCAATCCTAAGATCGTCCCTCAAAGATTGGAGAACAGAAGACACGCACAGAAAATCCTGAATATTCTATAAGCCAAAGGACACGTTAGGAAGAAAAGGAGATTTGGAATTGAACACTATCTCCAATCTCGGATTTCGTTACTGACATGACTTTGACTTGGTTAATTTTGACAGATGAAAGACTCACTTCAGGTGTGCATTAATAATTCATATTAATTCCGTGGGAAAAGGAGACGGAGAGACAAGTTGGGATTTCCAGGAGTTTAACCAAGCAAAGGAGCAAAGGAGTTTAACGGTCTGCCTAACATCCACGCACGTGGCATCCAATTTAAACTTCCTTCTCTCCGCTTGGTTGCTAAGAGAAAGTTTGGAGAAAGCAGCGGACAAGATCGGAAGATAGATAGTTGTACTGGTGAAAGTATAGAGAAAGTGGTTACTGGGTGGTTCGTCATAACAATTTACAATACTCGCGCGCTCTTCAATAGAAGTTTCAGATTTTCAGGCGTGTCGTGCTGTGCATTGTCTAGAAAATTGTCGACTTTCTAAATAAATTCTTCTACAATTTAGAAATTCTATTTTGAGTTAGAGAAACAAATGTTTTAAACCACCGTGTACTAGTAAGGGAACTGAATGTGCAGACAGAGGGATTTGGATTATAAACCACCCTGTATTAGTGAAAGTTATCAATGAACTAATGGATTCTAACCATTATGAGCCACAGAGAGGTAGAATACATGGAGGTAACCGCTGTGAACCACCCTGTACTTGTAGAGAAAGCATGTGAGGGTGAAAGTGTGCATGAAGATAGTGAAATCGGATTGAGTGTATTAGTAAACACACACCGTGTCAATCTCAGTGTCTTAAAGTCTTTTCGTGTGCGTCTCAGGTATCCACTTCTGTATGCCCAGCAGCCCAAGTTCGCCTTGGACGAGAAACAACAAAAATGAGTAGCCGTGTTGCTATTTCTTGAAGAGAAACAAAAACAGAAGTGTCTAAGAAGTTCAAGTAGATCAAGCTAGAGCTAGAGTTACTACCTTTCGTACACGTACACCTAGCTATGGGAAAGAAAGCGAAGACTCTCGAATTCTAGTTGAAAAAACAATCCAAGTCTGAGAGTCTCACAAAGTGGAAGTGGATCGGAGGAACTACATAGAACTAATCAAAACTACTCAAAGGAGATTCATGACCAGTTCACTGGCACGTCTTTTCCTCCAATGTCCAAAGTTGTCCGTGAATACTCTGATGTAGTTCAAGAAAGACATGCTGGCAAAACTGAGTCTTTTCAACGGAATACTCTGTAGAAAAATTATCAATTCATATTAAGATGTGAATAAAAATATGATATTCGAGTATCTGAACTGATCTTAAAGCTTTCAGGTCATATTTTTTAAAACTTATTCACTAATTCACATTCATTAACAAAAAGAGGTTCATATTATATATTGGTAGATATTGAAGGTCAATGAGTGACCCAATGTCGATATCATCTGTAAACATAGAGAGGAGGTCTGACCGCTGAGGAATTATTGCTGATAATCTGTAGTGCACAAGGAATTCGAATTACACAACAACGAAATCGATACAAAATGTATATCTGAATTATGTGGGTTATTCTGAGTTTGAATGTTACCAGACACTCTCCATCTGAGACTATTATGTTAAAAATGGAATTCGGGAGGCAAGGAAGACCATGGGTAACTTATCCGAAACTTTCACTCTAGTCTTGAATGACCCAATCTTTGCAATGCAAACAAACTTGAGAATTCCTTCTGGATCTGAACATGACTCGTCTATTTTCTTTCCTATCCGAGGGGCGGATAGATCTCACTCTTTACTTTACTGACCTGAAAAAGTCCACAAAATTTACACACGTGTGCGTGTGGGCACACAAAGAAGACTGTAAACAAATACACTATAAAAACGCAAGGCCAGAAGTTCACGTTTACACAAATGTACGTCTACTTTCGACAGGACTGCAATAGAAACTATGCTCTTGGCGGGTTGGAAACAATACAGGGTGTATCAATAGAAACTCCAATGGCACCGCTACTGTCCCAATGGATCATTTGGTAGTCAATAATCAATATAATTCCTTTTAGACAACTGAAGGTCAAAAATCAGTATCTTTACACTTCTAGTTTCATTTAACATAAGCAGCATGTGCGAGATATTTTGGCGGCTGCGCGGCGCAGGCAGATTCATGCGGGAAATCGGCTAGTATAGTTGCATGCTCTCAATGTACTTAAGGATTTCCATGCTCGTAATGTTAAAGTGGCTGTCAGAGTATGTTGAAATCTTCTTGCAAAATTGGTAACACACACATTTGATACCCTCTGCACTTATGGCGCATATTCCAGCGCAATCACAAACACTGGCATTACGTAATGTTCCGAAAAATTGCACAAGAGAAATTTAATCCATTTCCAGCAGATTTTTTTTATCTTCCATTGTTACACTTTTGCTTTGGTTCATCTCAGATAAGAAAACTTTTAGTAGGACATTGGAATCTCTTAATGGTGTCGGAATCCATTCTTTAACGACCAAAAGACAGACATTGGAGATGACAATTTATTTGCTCAAGTTCAGAAGTTCATCATTCCAGTCCTTAGAATCGCGTGAGGAACCAACATGAATGCATGCAGTCACTCTATAAATCCATTCCAACTGACGACAGTACTTTAGACTTTGGAGAAAATACTTTTACTTTACTTTTGAAGGAAGGACAGGATTTGAGCTGTCTTCAATAATGGTCAAGATTCTAGAAAGAAAATAGAGTGCAGATTCAAGTAGAAGAGATAAAGATAAGAAATGAAATGTTTTCTCAATCCGTCGTAGCTTAGTGGTACGTACACTCGGAGCGTATTCAGATATCACACATTCTATGTCAAGTGATGGCTTATCGTTCATTTCTAAGTGGGTGAGACTCCCCAACACTGATACGTATGTTTAGAAATCACCTCATTTTGACGAATTCATTACTGCACTGTTCCCATACTACTCGAAGTGTCTTTGCCAGAATTAGGAATCGTCGTGGTACCCGACTTTCCTACCCCATTATGGATTTTACTGAAATATAAAAGCGAAAGTGGGAAAACCACTGCGTAAGCAAGGTAAAAACTGAAAGGAAAAGTCAGGTTGAGACGTTGAGATATACCAGGCTAAGGAATCGAACCCTGTCCCAACAGGTACCAGATGCGAACCCTGTACCACTACGATGTCTTGATTCTGTTACGACCATACACTAATGATAATCTACACAAATCTTATGTTGAATAAATTCGATGCATCCAACCAAACTTTTCCTTCATAATCCACATCGAAGTAAGTAAGTTCAAACTTTCTAGTTTCGGTCACAAACAATAGATTGAGACTCGTGTGAACAGAAACAATACGCGTTAGGAAATGATAAACAAAACGGGTAGTCTTAATCTAATTGTGTAACAAGTTTGCGTCTTTTGATGATTCGATAACTCAAGATAATATGATTCCGAGAAGTTTAAACATATTATGTCTTTCTAGGTATAGACGTAGTCGTATGACTATAATTCCCATTCATGAGAATATTCCAAACTTCTACAGATTATCTGAATGTAGTCGTGCAGTAAATGGTTTGGCGCCTTTAGTCTTAGAAAGTTCTTAAACTGACTGGCTCGTATCATTCGAATTCATCCTGCAGCACACACGTAGTCCTTCTTAATGGAGGGGCTGGAGTGACGTGACACACTCAAAAGAAAACTCGACTTAGGATAAGCTCACTTAGAAAGTCACAGTCAGAGTCATGTACACAAAGGCTGACGAGGAAACTATTTCAACACGTAAAATTCGGTTTGTGCTAAAAAATAGTTAGCTAAAGATAAAATCGATGTTAAGGTCCTTCAGACTTCAATACTAATTCTTGACTCGTTTGCCTGAATTGACATCAACGAGGTGACTCTTCTCTAAAGAAGTTACTCCAGAGGCCGCATCGACCCACATAATTAAAACAAAGATTTCTGAGTGGCAATTACCATCCGAACACCCAGCCGTACAAGGAATTGGGAAGGAATTGATCCCGGGACCTCACACAGCGTTGAGCTTACTGTTTTTTAGTTTATCAGCGTTTACGTACATGAGAGGTTAGTTTCCTTGTGATGAAGCAAAACATTATTCTAGGAATAGCTGAGACGTGCATACAAAACTCTCCAGGATAATCTAATTGTTCAGACGTCAGACCAATTAAAACTTCCTGTGGGATTGCCAGTAGGGAGCATTGTAACAAGGGACTAATCAGAATTATTTTTCTAAGGGTTCGCCCAAGTTGTACAAACTAGTTTTAGCTTCAAAACACTTTAATTGGATATTTATTTAGTCAGGAAAATCTTTTGAATTCAACGTAACTCTGTTCCATGAAAATATTCCAAGTTTATAGTTATACTGAAGTCTCACGAGAGTTCAATTCAGTGTTCATCTGGTGGAATACGTTTGAGATTAATTGGAATCAATTAAAACACTAAATTCTCGAGCCAACTTTCGGATGCTAAAATAAAGCTTAAATTTAATTCATTCAAGGAATTTCAAATATAAATCAACGCAGGTGGTGGAAAGCTGTTAAATTAATTAAAATAGAAAGCCTGTCAACACCTAATAAGGATTTTACCACTGGCGAATCCCTATTAGGTCCAAGCTGTGAGTTTTCAAAAGTTAACCCTCCTGCTCACACCAAGCGCATACTCTATTCAGATTTGGTAAAAAGATCCGCAGTAAGTTAACTTGTAGCAACTTAATCTGTCGCAAGTTGGAATTGTACTTGAACTCCAGGCAGCATATAACTACCTGCTAAGAGGGCGTTACTTTTTACAATAAACAAATAAATACAAATATTACATTAAATGTTACACGTAATAGCTAGTTAAAATTAAATTTACTGTTACAGTAATTTAATCCTCTTCAGTTCGAATTCGCACTTTATCATGTGAACGAATTCTTGGCTCGTAGACCCGAATTGATATCAATAAGGTGACGCTTCTTTAGAGAAGTAACTCTAGAGTTCTCATCGACCCAGATAATTTCGAAGGCCAAGTACCGTTCGAACATCTAACCCTTACACCGAACCGTAGACTATTAAGTTTCCATAAAGACCAATTCAATTCCAAGCACGAGAGGATAGCCAATCAATTTTGAATAGAACTCTAGCACTAGCTACTTCTGGTTTTACTTGACGGCAGGTGTTATGTTCGCCCACCCTATTCCGCTGAAAACGATTGAGTCAATTTAGTCAGTTCAATTGAAAAAGAAAAACCTGGTCTTCCAATTTCCTTCCGTTGTTCATCTGTCCAACGTTTGGGCTGTTCAAACTGATGATTCAATTTAGATTCGTCCAATACTCAATACATAAATTGGATTCGTATTCGTAGAAAAATACCAACTTTCTTTGCTCAACCTTGTATGTAATCGTATCGTGAGAGTCTAAAAATGCGTGGGTCTGAATGACTTATTGATTTTCTTTTTCTCATGTATTTCCATTGGCACAACAACTTTGAACCAGAAAAAATTGTCCATAACAATATCTTCAAACGAGCTTTTTCCTTGTTTGTGCGTACATATGGCGCAATCATACACGAAATATGTACGGAATAATGTGTTTCATGTCACGGACAACAAATGAAATCAGACAACTGTACCAGGAAATGCTCTTCTGGGAGAGAGAGAACGGTAAGGCTCGGGAGTGTCAGGCCTTAATCCATCAGGTCCAGGGTTCAATTTCTGGTCGATCCGCTTGCCTAAGACATATTTAATGTGTTTTATCTTAGTTCGTGCATGTCATTTTACCTCCCCTCCCCTCCTTCCTGTTTCTGTATGACCTGCTAGACTTCAAATTGGTTATCGATGAATGTCGTGACGTGACTTTGACAGAAACGGGTACATTACGAATGAGTCCGTGACCTTAGATGACTCGCACAAAACACGGGTGCGTGCTTGAACCCTTGGAAGTCCAATCACTTCTCTGGAGTGGTACACGGTTTCGATTCTAGACTGTTGTTTGGAATTCCTATTTACTATAAATCAATCCACGTCCACGACACGAGGCCATGGATTATCGAAAGTGTATTAAATGTAATTTCAGGATATTTCGTTAAAATATTTCAGATGACAGTTTCAAAAGGTCAGATCTACCTCGAAAAAAATTCTGTTGTCAGATTTGACCCTTTTCCGGAATTGAAATTCCAGTTTTATCAAAAAAGTCACCAGACTCACAAACCAATACATTCTTGGCCATACTGTATTCCTTTAGATCAAACAGAAGTTGTTCAGGAGATCAATTGATGGATACAACATATCAGAAATGCAGCCAAATCCAACCGCCTACTTGCAATAAGAAATGTGAGGTGTCCTGTAAAAAAAGATCGACCTCCATCCTGATGGCACACGACTTTTTTTTATCTCTGTTTCGTTGTCGGACTCAATTTGACAAACTGGATTTTGATCGACAAACACACAATCAAGAAGCTTATTTTGCCAAAAATTGAACTTAGCTTCGCTTGTACAAGCCTTCATTTAAGAAGTGATGCAGATTGAGCTGGGTTAATTAGTGAAGTACTAGTAGTAGATGTCGAACTTTCTTGGCTAGAAAAGTGATCGAGAGATCAATAACAGGTCACGCATTGCAAGAAGTCATTCAGGGAAGTATTGAATAGGAGAGTTATAGTTGAAGCAAATATGCCGGACATGGCAGTGCGATCTGGCGAGTACATCTGGAATCTTGCATGCACTTTAACATTACAACAAACTTTAACCTTTAACTAACTTCGTTGCTTTAATTTTTCCATGTTCGGTTATTTTTTTTAAAAAAATAGCAAAAGCTCACTTTAAATGATATCTGACCCCCGTGAAAAACAAAACAAGGCTGCAAGCGTATTAAAAACTTAAGTCAGTTTCTCCGGATCTCTGTAATGTAATGTACCTGCCGAATGGCTATACAGTGCTAGCCTTACCTTCTATAGAGCCGGGAAACTCTCCTATATAGACACGCTAATCTTTTCAGACAGACAGACCACAGACGCACAGGATTGATCAAATCATAATGCAGACCTCACTACCGGTAAGATCCACATAATTAAAAGTCAATTTTCCTCTTGTCTTTATTAGCAATGAACCTACTTGTGGTGAAGGTTAATTTTTGAACATTGAAATCCAATTATGATCCGAGTGGACCAGATCTGACCACAACATACGTAATATCCAAACCGACCATGTATTTTATACAGAACAGACAGAAGAGCACTAGACTCGACGCGTGTGGCTGACTTGGAACTCTCAGACTTTGTTGGTTCTCCTATTATTTGAAATCTAAACCAGACACGTCAGCAGTTCTAGCTTGGAACGAAATGGACATAATCGAAAGAGCAGAGTCATGTCGACCCGACACTTTACTTTTACCGCGTTTCCACTTCTCAAATCTCGAGGCCCATCCATCCGTCCTCGTTTCACAAGAATCATCTCAAAACCAACCCGGGTATCAAATATATAAACTCATAGTCATAATTTATAGGCATGGACGACCTGGACACGAGCAAATGCGACGAAATCACGCACTCACTAAGTACATATCAGTTTACAGGGTGGTTCATAACTTTTCACTGTAAACTCCTAACCGAGGAGTGTCCCGACAATGCCGTCAAGCGTATGACACGAATTTCGTCCAAATTAGACAAAAATTTGAGAAGAATTTTTATGAACCACTCTGTATTATACCATGGCCATGGGCTGAGCGTGCACATATTCCCCGCTTTACTATCTAGAAACTAAAAGCTATATCCGAAAATATGTGAGATGAGATGTTAGAAACTAAGCGGGTTTTCTCATTAACCTAATACGGACGTCACACACTCGAAAAAGGAGGTCAATGAGGTAAAAGGTATTTGAGATGTCGTGTGTGCTTTACTCGTAGAACCTGAAGCAGAAATATCCATATGTAAACTGATACTACGTTGTTTTGCTGGATTAAATATATTATCGTTGGATTCGAGTAGAAATTGGAAATTCAACTTGTCGAAAACAGAATTTATATTTGGAATTTAGAAGTTAGAACTAACGCTTGAAATGGTCTTGACAAGATTTTACGACTCAATCGTAAAGTCACTTGAGCTTGAGCAGAACATGATGACAAGATTACTTTATTTATTGGGAAATTGGATTGAATTTCATGACATGAACAAAAATTAAGTTTGCTAAAAAAATATGTTGCCAATAAATTCAAGCATTTTTTTCGAAATAAATCTGGGTCTTATCGCAAAACAAAAGTTGGCTTTTATTTTGATACAAATAGACGAATTGTCATATGAAAATATATTTGAGATGGCAGGATAATAATTCTATTGGGTCACAGAATGTTGAGAAATAATTTTTTGGAATAAATTGCCTGTCAGGGTGGAACGTACGGGCTTTAAGTTCAAGAGTTTTGACAGACAGCTGTCAAACTACTTTACACTTTACACATTCTCTCAGGGCTGGAACAGCTTCTCTTTCTTTGAACGAAGTACTAAACTATATGTAATATTTCTGATACGGTCCTTTGCTTAAATTCCAGAAATTCCATCAAATTTTACTTATTAAATTGTCTTTTGTCTGCAATGGCTTATCTAGGCTAAACTTATCCTATTAACCTATAACTATCCTATAAACTTATCTCTTGCAGGTCACTGGTTTGAAATAAACGTCTAAATAAATAAAATAAATAAATAATAAATTACGACGCCACAAAATTGTATGAATTATAATTGACGACAATGTGTCTGCACAATTACACAATATTTGTACCATCCATTTCGTAAAAACTTTTCCCTGAACCGAAACCGCGATGTTCTCACTAATTACTGAAAATTATGTCAGTTTGGTACATCTCCGGAGGCTTCGCGTGGGTGCAAGGTCTTGACAACAGACTCCTGCAGTTAATTGGAACCAAAATCCAACCGCCTTATTAGTGAGACAAGCGGGTGGGCCTTATATTAATTGTAAAACATCATTAAAACAGAAATAATGAGAATCATGGATGCTAGAAATTGGATGCCTGCTTATTAAATTCCAAAACTTACGGCAATACACTTGTATTGTCTCTACCTGGAACTTGGAACCTTCATTACTACAGTTTTTCATGCACCAAGAATTTTATCCAAAATCAGAAAAAAAAATCTAACAAGAAGAATTGCCGATTACTATTGGAGTAATGTCCCTGATAGAATTAGAAGAAATGCTTGGAAAGACTGATGAGGAAACTAAATATTTGCGGTGATTCTGTCCGATTTTGCCCAAACTCTATTTTCTGAAGGGCCTTTTCTAGTGATGTACCAAAATTTCGGTTGACCGAAATTTTCGGCCGAAACCGAAACCGAAATTCCGGTTTCGGCCGATGGCCGAATCCCAAATTTCGGCCCCGATTTTAGGCCAAAATTGATAAAAATTCGGCCAAAATTTCGGTTAACCGATATTTTCGGGAAAAATCGGCGCCGCAACCGAAATTTCGGTTTCAGCTATAGACCGGTACCGAAATTTTGGCTTTTGGCCAAAGTCAATTTTGGTACATCTCTAGCCTTTTCCCAAGACCCTCAAAAATGCCATTAGCTCCCGCAACACGCAAAACTCGATTTGTAAGAAATCTTTCAAATTTAAAAACAAAAGATTTTACCACGGGATGTCCCACGGAACTTTCCCCAAAAACTGACATAAAGTTCCAAAATGTCTTCAAAAAGTTAAAGATTCTTTTTAGAAAACCGTTGAAATGTTTAGAATGATGAATTAGAAAACGAAAAACCTCACAACCTGGCATATTATATGAATGTGTTGTGCTCAGGCGCAGAGATCTACAGTTTGTGTTGTATAATTCAACTTAAATTATTTTCAAGGCCAAAATACTTTCAAATATGCAAAGTTATGAGGCTTTTCATCTTTCAATTTATCATTTCAACGGTTCTCTGAAAGAAAAATTCTTTAGATTTTTGAAGAAATTTTGGATCTTGAGATCAGTATTTGGGGGAAGTTCAATGTGATATCCCGTACTAAAATATGAATATAAAAATATAAAATATGAGAACAAAGACTCCTTTGCACTTTTTTTAAAGGATATCGCATACACCTTATTGAAAAATGCACGCCGCTGGAAACCATTTGATTTTTTATGTTGTAGATTCCGAACAACTTTTGTGAAGGTCCTACCCCCAAAAGTCTAACCTTTTGGCTACTAGAAATACACTGTTGGGTACGTGCGATAGTGTAGGGTGAAAGTCAAAGTGAAAGTAAATGCCCGCCATCGCACAGTGCTCGCTGACAGTGTATTTCTAGCAGCGGCCAAACCGTTATGCTTTTCGGGGTAGGCCCTTCACAAAAGTTGTTCAGAATCACAAGGACTACAACATATAAAAATTAATAAGGTGTATGCGGTATCCTTTCATATTTTTTTAAAAGAATCGAGTTTTGAGTGTCGCATGAGCTAATGACATTTTAGAAATCACCTCAAATAGTTTCCTGGTGAGTGAAATGGTCTGGAATATGTAAGTCCTGTAGTAAAAACACGAGAAGAAAGCCATTCGGTGGTTCTATGTATAATGCGGAGCGTGCAAGATTAAAGGGCAACCTGTTGAAGAGTTGGCAAAGTGACAGAGAACTACTTGGTGTACTGAATACCTCAATGTGTCTGCTGGCAACAAATGAGGCTGTCATATATTCACGCCCTTTCCGCATGCCAAATGCAGCTCACGTTACAGTTCTGCAAAATTAATGTCCTTCGAATCGAATGGTCTAACTGGTAATGCACAGGGTGGTTAATAAAAACTTTTTACTTAACCTGTGCTGGCCGATAAAAGCTGGCCGTAAATACTTAGACAAGAATAATTTTAATACGAGAGCTAAAGGCAGCGTAGTAGTACGGGGTTCTTTTCTGTTTCATGGGTGGACGGGGTTCGATTCTCCGGGTCAACGTATATCTCAGTCCGACTTTTCCCATACTGTGAGTTTTTACCTTGCACATGTTGGGGGGTTTTCCCACTTTCACTTACATAAATCTGTGAAGTGACCTGATGGGGTAGGAAAGTCGGGTGCTACGAGGTTTCCAATGATGGTTAAAAGATATCTCAGGTGTACATAGTTTGGTGATAGTGCAATATAGTATTCGTTAAAATGAAGTGAATTCTGAACATGCATAGCAGGGTTGGGGGCTTTCTTCCTCGTAGAAATAGACCGTAAGCCATTATTGGACAAAGAATGCGTGATATCTGAATTCTGTTATTGCAGAACTCAAAGTAGATGAAAAGTAAATATTTCAACTTTTCAAAAGCTGGCGTCACTCCACAGGGGCCGGGTTAAATGTTAACAGGCAGGACAATTTTTACCTTCCCGCGGCAACATTTAATAATATTCGTCAAAATGACATTTTTGTTTACATTACGTTTAATATCTGTGAACTCGAGGACCCATCACTGACAGACTTGAGATTCAATAAACAAGCAGATCGAAAAGGAAATGATAATATAATATTGAGCCTGGAGCCCTTTTTTATTAAAATTCCAAGAGCCATGGACGAAATTGGGATGTCGAAGAGGGCCGATGGGAATGTAATATTAAATTTACCTTGAGAACACGTCGTTTATTCACGATTACTCTCTCCCAGCCTTTTAGTCTCACCTACAGCTCCAGCAAATGCAATTTAACTACTACGAACACTACCCACGCGGGTAATTTCCATTTTATGATGTGATTCCAAAAACTCTTCTGGTGTCCTCATAAGACCCAGCATACACATCCAACTTTTCCTCACTAGACCTTTATTCACAAACTTTACTTTAAAATAATTATGCTCGAGTGAATTTCGCATTGCCTTTGATCTTCAGAATAAATTTTTATTCTAAGGGTTGAGTCGTGGAAAGTGCTATGGCAAATTAGGCTGTAGAATTCATAGGGAAGACAAAGAAAGTCGCGAATGGTGCCATAAAAGGAGTAGTGTGAAGTGCAGGGTCAAAAATAGATTCATTTTCTCTATGAGGTGACGACAAAGTCCCGCGAAGTCGACGTCGTACGATTAACTCATGAAATATGGGGATAACAGGTTCAATTTAGCTTCATAGTCATTATGGAAAAATGTGGACAGTTAGATTTGGCTGAACCTTTGATATGTTGGAGCCCTTGACTTTTTTTGTGAAGATGTATTGAGAACTTTTGTGAAGGTTTCACCCTGAAGAGTCGAACTGTCTGAGAAATGCAGTGGCAAAGTGCACTTTGCGAGATCACAGGAATCCGTAACGCACTCATAATTGAAAATTGCGCGAATTGTGACGTCATAAAGCGACAAACTGTCGTACCCTTCGTTGTAGGACCTTCACAAAAGTTGTTCAGGATACCAAGAGCTTGAACATATCCAAAATGAAGCCATATGCAAACGGCCTACATTTTACCGCACCTTACAAATTTCCCGACACTCCCAGCAAAGCGATTACCACGTGAAACATCTTTGACATATTTGAGACCCTGTCGAGTGGTATTGTAACTGTAAAATAGTGAGTAAGTAAAAAGTTTAACCTTTCTTTCGAAGAAGGTCATCAACAATGATTGCACTGATGGTGTAGATATTCCCAATGGAAGCAAGTGTAGCCACACCCGAAATGAATAAAAGTCGAAACACTCGACCCCAGTCATGTTCAAAATCTTCAATATTGTGATGACCCTTTTCTCCATGAAGGTAGGCAGCAGATGACATCATGACCATCGTAGAGTACTCCAAGGTTTGGTCTTAGGCCCACTCAATTTATAAAAATATGATGACACCTCTTCTTTTTACCGCCAGCACGTGCAGTGTTCTTTTACTCTTTTACTTTTTAAGACTTTGTAGGTACGTAGTTTGTGTTAAAAAAAACTTGGAAAAACTTCTACACGGGTTGGTTTTCTGTTCTAAGAAGTTTTCTGGTTGCTGTCACGGGTAGTAGGATGAAGTTGAGTCTTTTTGAGCTCCACGACGTGACGTTTTCTCTTTTTTGAAGATTGTTTTTCCATTGAAACTTGTCTTCCTTCTTGAAACTCTGAAAGGAAAAGAAAATAAATATTGAAGTTTTGGTATAGAACAGAATTATCAAGGTCGGCCGGGTGTTCCAAAGTAATTCAAAATTCTAATGATCTATAAAAATTCAAGTTCTGAAAGGAAACAATGAAGTAAAAATAAAAAAAAAAATACACATTTAACGTCCGCTTTACCCGTAGGCTTTACAGACGTACTTTGTATTTTTCTTTTCGTTCT
>JAQFYE010000958.1:0-27236 GCA_034694305.1 Protaphorura glebata | reverse complement strand
TCACGTTGGTGGTGCGATGCGGGGCGTGGGGCATCCTCGCTGAGGGCAGACCATTGGTCCAGGGCCTCGGATACTGACGGGTCGGGAATAGGTGACGAGTGATGGAGCATTTCGGAGACCAGATCCGATGTGCTCACCACCGAAGAATTAATTCCGAAGATTTAATTCAATTCCTTGACGCCGAAGTGAGGAGTATTTGCAAAAGCAGGCAGTGACATGACCATTCGTTTCAGGGATTGTTCAAAAGAGTTACACTCCGATGTAATTTCCCTACTGCTACGGGTACATTACGTTAGACAAAATGGAAACTAGAAGCCGTTCATCCGTTACAAGAAATCCACAGGTGTTTAACGCCAACCTTTCTGGTGAATGCAGAATAATATTGGCGTTGTGGGCTTTCTCCCTCGTAGAAATAGACGATAAACCATCATTGATTCAGAATGTGTGATGTCTAAATTCTGTCTTCCCACAACTTAGGGTAGATAACAAGACCAGAGTGTAACCCTAAATTATCTTTAATTTACATCTAAAAACTAGGCATTAATTCTTGATATTAATTAACAGTATTTGCAAAATCTACAAATACAGCCCAGCTTTCTTCGTCCCGGTTTAAATCCAAACGAATCCCATGAAGACCCGAACCCAATTGAAGGTGTACAAGGACATCATGTTACTGATGCAAAGGCTTTTGAAAAGAACGTACGGTAGAATTTCCCACCAAAAGGGATCGGTCTCCGGCGGATTTGCGCAGGAATATCAGGGACAAAAGATACCGGGGCGCACAAGGAATGCAAGACAGTCGCGTGAACCGGTGGGTTCACAATAAGCAAACATTCGCTGATCAAAATTGTCACTGATACCCAGTCGGTCTTCCTCGATTTTTTCAATTCTTTTTTTCAGACATTGAGTCTTCTAGAAAATACAAAGGGTTCTCAATTTTAAATAAAGCTCTGGAATCTAAATTTTTCCTTGAGAATCAAATGTCCTATTTTTCATTGGACATATTCTTCCTAAAAGTATAGGAAGAAGGCCATTCACTCGTACGATTGTAATACAGAATTCCGAATTAGGTCTTGAACGCTTTGGAAGCCAAAAAGAATTGTTCGTTATAAATTAAAAGCATTTTCGCCTTAAAAAACATACATCGGAAAGTCAATAGTATCGTGGAAATTGATTAAATACAAAAATTGACAAATTTCTTACTTAGCAATCGCTCGCGATCCTCAAACATAGAATTTGCAATCCTCACACTTGACATCAAATTGGAAATGATAACTGCAGCCCAAACCCAGTGGTAATTCATGATCCGAATCTTGGACGGGACGTTGTCCTTCGTTGCGTCAGTCAACCGGATCGTCATATAAATGAACATTACAAGGATGAGAAGTTCATGGAAATGGTAGATAATTAAGTGTCGACGAGATGCTCTTTTAAGTCTGATCTTCTTTTCGTCAGAAATATTTAGTGAAAACACCCGATTTTGAGAATATTCACCTTCGTGCCGTGGCATTTCGTCTAATATTACTTGGATTGACCCGAATGAGGAGTAAACTCGATGGAAATCCACACTGAGAATTCCTTTTATTATTTGGCACTGTTCACGAATTCATGACCAATCTGATTTTCTCCGTCTTAAGAGACTGTTCTAAAATTGGATCAAGCGTATGAAGAAGAGATAAAGAAACTCAACGCCAATTTTTCAGGCAGATATTGCGGCCAATTTTGATAATTTGAGATTAAAGTGTTGAGCCAAGGAATCGTAGGTTGTTTCAACTTCGACCGTCGTAGCTAAGTTTTTAAATACATACTCTTGTTTCTGATTCGGGCATTTATACTCAAATTCTCTGAATAATTGCAAATGGGTGAGCACTTAATGGATCGCACGCGAATCACAGCGGTAAAGACTCATCTCTAGCAATGTAATACTTGTAATCTGCATGTGAAAATATCCGACCGACTAGATTTTCAAGATTCGCGAACTCCGAATTCGCGAGGATAAATTCATTTATATTCGGGTCTAGAACTTATATAATATAATATATAATATATATATTATATAATATATAATATATAAGCCGTAGGGGATTTTTCATGTATCCCGTGCCTTTTGGATTAGACCAAGTGTATTTCTTGCATTGCGTTTCTGTGTCCGATCAGTCCCATGTTGAGTCCCTGCAGATATTACAGATTAAGAAATATCCTGTCCGTACATAATTTCATAATGAAGTCCATGTAGTAATAGACGACCAATTTTTTCTATGGTTACTTCAGACGAATCAGTAGAACGCCCGTACCTTCTGAACATTCTTTGTGAGCCTGAGTAGATTAGAATCGGGTTGACACTAAAACTATATGGTACATTTCCAAGCAGTGTTCTGTATTACTCGGCAGGGTGAATTCTCCGTTAGTTAAGTTCTTTTATTCAGGTCCACAATTTAAAAAAACTGTTGTCAATATTCGGACGTCTGTGCCGAGTGGCACAGGGTGTCTCTTCCGGTAGAGTGTGTACCACACACAAACCGTTTTAATTGTAATTTAGTTTCTCTTCCTTCAGTTCAAAATATTTCTGCGCATTTTACTCCTAGACTCTCAGTTAGAATTTTTTATTATACGAATTATTTATTTACTTTCTAGACAAAAGGCAAGACAGGGAACTGAACTTGTGTTCAGTTGAAATCATGGTTATATATATTGTTCAGTGTGTTTATTGGAGAGCGGAATCAGACGTCACATAAAAATTTTAAACTGCCTTAAATTTGACTTAATAAATTAATAGGTTTTCCTTCGAACTCAAAGAAGTCCACAGAAGAACGAGAAGAACAAGGAGGGAATGTCGTTAATAATTAATTCATAATTCATAATTAAAACACAATAAATTAGATCATAATAAATACCACGTGACACATTTGTTTACTCTCTTAAGAATGCTAGCTATGTCAGGTAGGTTCAAGTAGGCTAGACCCTGTCTTCGTCCTGCCACATGCTAATGATTATGCATTATACTCATTCATATAGGTATAAATTAACACATTGCTTACTGAAGCAGGAACAGTAGCGGCTACTCAATTAAAATTTTCACTGATTACACAAATGATAATTCGATTCCGGATTCGGAAGAGATCAATTCAATTCCGTATAAACGGAATCAGACGTAATTGTGGAGTCGGTGTCCGACTACATCAGTTTTCTGTATTTACATTGAGTTCTAGGAAATAACAATATGACTAATAGCTCAGCACGGAATGTCGGTATTGAAATTATAAAATGGCACATCCGTCGAATTCCACTCTATTATAATTACAAAGGTTTGGCGTATCTAAAATTTCAGGCCATATCCGATATCGGATCGGATAACTGGGCTTACCGACTCAAGGCAATCATCAATTGCGACTGCTACCATTATTTATTAATTTGTACCGTAACATGTGTTACGTCCATACCTCCACGTGCTTTTAATTGTCAATGATGTGATCATGTGATGGAAGTGATAGAAGTACAATTCCAATGATTTCCAAGAACGTAGTAGTAGAATTAAAATATAAGTTGTCGATAACTCATTTCAGTGGTACAATCTTGTGTCAGCTGGTCGAAATCGTCGGTCAAGGGGAAATTATCGTAAAAGATAATGTAATGGTTCATTTCAGACCTAACTGTTGATGTATCTCTCACTGAAAGTATGCCGAATAGAAATTTCTCTCGTCCAGAGTCATTTATCATTTTATAAATCAATACCATCATTCCCAAGTACAAATACGAAGATTTTATTCGGAATGAGTCTGATTTATTCCCGAAATCTGACATGAAATTTGCCATCAATTGACTAAAACGTCGGTCGTTCATTTCTTCTTTCTTGACATACGAATTCCATCGTTTCTGTAGTTTTATTACATATACAAATATTGGAATTAAGAGCATCGTCCCATTAAAATGAGTTAAGTCATATTCTTCTTCCGACAATTGGCCGGCAAGAACGAATTGAAAATACGAGAATAATATAAAATCACTGAAGCGAATATTTCAAAATCATGGATCCAGTAAATCTAGAATTTAAGAAGTTCTAGAGACCGCAGTACTCGATTGCTTTTGCCTCATAAATGTTTACAGCTTCGAATAACAGTCTGTTTGTTTGTTTTGTTTGTTTTTTTATTAGAGTGATATTTCAACGCAGTCACACATACAAATACGTTTTTTGACTGTCTTATCATGAAAAAACTGTTTGATGTTAATATTTACAGAATCTTTACAAATTCAAACGACCCAGAGCTTACAAGGAAATATAAGGCATATTCAAGCCGTGTAAACTTTAGCAAGTTAAAGCAACCTGGGATTTTCTATCATTATTTATTAGGGAAAAATAAGGTATGAGTGCCATTGACTTGTGAATCTCTGCCAATGAATGTGCCAAAGTCGAAAACTGTTCGATTTTCGACCCACCACTTGAAAAGATTTTCTTTTCGATCCAGTCACGGCATTGAAATTCAAATGGGATTCCTTCGGAATTACGCATGTAGGTTCGGGAGTTTCATGTCGGAATGTCGATACTGCACAGGGTGTATAAAAATCATGATGTTTTATTAAATCAAAAAAATTAGATTTTTTTTATGTAAATCAAATTTATATTGATTTTTTAAGAGCAATATAAATCTTTTTTTTTTATTTAAATCATGATTTTTTTATTTAAATCATGCTTTTTTTATTTAAATTGTGATTTTTTTTATTTAAATTGTGATTTTTTTTATTTTAATCGCGATTTTTTTATTTAAATAAATGATCTTTTTTAAAAAATCAATTGATTGAAATCTGATTTAAATTCAGGATACCCTAATCCTGCTTTACCACTTATTTCTGCGAGAAAATCCCAAAATTACTCATGTCCTTGTTTGCTGAACGCATTTATCTTTGTCTGCCGAATTACCAGTATTTCGAGGTAAAGCACTGGGCGGAGCGTTGTAAATCGAGCAAATTGTTAAATCAATTTCGCCTCAGATGGTCAATTAAGACGGAGTCAGTAAAATTCAACGTCAACTTTTATCGGGTATTACGCATTATAATGGTCTGTTTTGTTCCAACAACTGACATTCGGATATCAGTGAAATTAAAGTACGTCCGTCTTAAAAGTAATATTAATTTCACTTTACCGGCAACGTCATAGGTTTCATTTTGTCGACCCTCTCTTTGAGCTGTGCAGTGAGTACGGCGAGTCAAGCGACATTTTACGAACGACAGGACGAATCGCGCTTTCGCGGGCTTTCCATAGACACCTCACTTGTACCAAAAAAAGTCACCCGGCCTGGTACCCGTTACCCGGCCATCGCCCGGGAACAACTACCCGGTCCACCTCCCAAAAAAAATGATATTGAGTGTACACGAGTCATGGATGTAGATCCAGCGTGAGGGCGTCACCTGGTTTAAAAACAGTTACGAGTTATATACAACACAAAACTAATATCAGGTTCCTCCAACAACTGGCCGGCAAAAACAAATTGAAAATACTAGAATAAATATAAAATCAGGGCAGTAAATATTTCAAAAGCATGCATCCAATCTTAGAATTTAAAAAGTAATCCAAATTTCAGGTAGGTGATTTTGTAGAAATTCTTGTCAAAGTTGTTTAGAGTTGAACAGAGGTGCACATGACGAGAATTTCGCCGGAAGCTATCAATTCGAATTCGACTGTGCTCGAAGAAATTCACGATGTATTTAACGGACCTTACCACTTAGGCAATAGTGTCGAAACACATCGATGGCTCTTACACGAAAGGTGATTTACGTAGCTCCCTCATTAATACGACATGCGATATACGAGTAGCAACTTCCGCTGTGGAAACTTAACTTGCCACTTCGAAATAGTTTTTGACCTAAGATAATAGAAAACAGAATATTGAGAATGTTTTAAGCCTCAAGCTAGACTTTCCTTAAAAATGAAATCGGTTCCAGGTTGTGTATCTACAGTAATGTCTTTTTCTTAAGAGGCGATACCCCATCGTCTGCAAATCTTCTGCAATAATTCCTGCCACACTCAACAATGCATGCATCTGTCTAGATCTGTAAAGTAACCGGAACCAATTTGCAGGTCAATCTGGAATTCCGATTTTCCAGGCAGATATTGTGACCAATTTTGACAATTCGACATTAAAGTGTCGAGGCAAGAAATCGTAGATTGTTCCAACTTCAAAATATAGCATAACTAAGTTATAACTAAGCTATTAAATACTCTTGTTTCTTAGTCGGTCATTTATACCCAAAATCTCTGAATAATTGCAACGGGTTGAGTATGATGGATCGGACGCGAACTACAGCCCTACTGTCTGATCTCTAACAATGCAATACTGTATCTGGAAATACAAGTTTATCGCCTTGATCGAGATTTGCGGACTCCGAATCCACGTGATATTCACAAGTTATTCATAGCAAGGTCTAGAATATGTAGACACAGATAACTAAATTGCAAGATTAATTTTTTGATCAAATCCGGGACAGAATTACTTTTACCGTGCACATAAATCAAACTTAGTTTTCTTCGTACTCAGTACGACCAATTTTTGTTTAAGAACGGCTCAGTTCGGCGTGAGTTCCTTCAGCTATTACAAATTAAGAAATATCCTTCTGGTGTACAATTTTATATGCGTCCAACCATTTTTTTTCCATTTTCACTTTCAGACGAATCAGTAAACCACCACCACCAGTACCTTCTGAACATTCTTCGTCACTTGAGTATAGTAGTTTAGAGTTTGTTTGACAATAGAACTAATTGTATTATCAGGCCGTGTCCTGTATTAATCGGCCAGCGAACACTAGTCAATATTCGGTCCTTCAACCCTGTGTGGCGCAAAGTGTTTCTTTAGTTAAAACGGGTACCACACAGAAACCGAAGACTCTTATTGTCATACAGCATTTAATTGTAATTTTGTTTCTTTCACTTTCCTCAATTTAAAATATTTCTTTGTATTTTTCTTTTTATATAGACTCTCAGTCAAAGTTTTCTTTATTTTACTAATTATTATTATATTGTTCAATGTGTTTGGATTGCGGAATTAGACGACATATCAAATTTCAAAATTGTCTCAAAATAAATAAAATAGACTGTAAAGTGCATCCAGGAGTGCCGTCAACATCTAATTTAGAACCTTAAATTAAGATATAATTAATCAGATTTAAATAGCACGTGACACTTTTATTTACGCTCTTAAGAATGCTAGCTATGTTATGTAGAATCAAATCCCAGTCATTGTCATTATTGAACTTACCATAATCGTCCTGCCAAATACACAGGGTCATTATTTTCCTACATATATAAATTGTCACATTACTTACTGAGGAAGCAACTGACGGAACAAAAGCGGCTACTCCGCTACTCCATTAAAATTTTGCGGCTATACACAAATGACAATTCTATTGCAGATTCGGAAGAGATCAATCCAATTCAATATAATCGGACCAATCCAAGACGTAATTGCGGATTTTCTGTAGTATTCGGTGTTGCATTGAAATTTGCAGATTTCAAGGATTAATAATACGATTTACTTTCCTTGTGTTGGGCTCGAACCGTCGATCATAATTATGAGGTGGCATATCCGTCGAATTACACACATAGTATCACTGTTATGCAGAGGTTCGTTGAATAATCACATCATACCAGATATCGGATCGGATAACTGGATCGACCGACTCAAGACAACTATTATCAACTGCGACTGCTTATCAATGCATGTAATAACATGTGCGCCGTACGATCTTGCGATGTAAGGACAGTTACCACAATTCCAATGATTTTCGAAAACGTTATAATTATAATTAAAATATAAGTTAACTCATTTCAGTGGTACAACCTTGTGTCCGGTGGGCAAAATTATCGGTCTAGCAAAAATTATGAAGATAATGTATCTCATTCGAATTATGCCAACAAGTAATTTTTCTCGTCCTTCAAAATGCTAGAGAGAATTCAAAATCCCTCTAGAGTCCGGAATAATTTTTCATTTCATAAATCAATATCATGCATTCAAATACACATATGTCGATTTCCTATTAGGAATAAATCTTATTTATTTCTGAAATCTAGTATGAAATTTTCTATGAATTGACTGAAACCTTGGTTTTATTGCATATGTAAATACAAATACTGAAATAAAGAGAATTCGATAGAAATGAGTGAAGTCGTATTTATAAATGTATTAATGATCTTGATTTATGTGTTGTGGGTTACGCAATTTAGAAATGCACAATAAATTATATTCTATAATTTTATTTAAAGAGGATGCGTTTTTATGGTTTGTCCTTCCATGTAGACTATGCTGCAAGAAAGTGGAAAACTTCTCCTTAACTGTCAAGTTCTCGTGGATGGTAAGATAATCACTCAGCACACTGTCGGGCTGAATTAAAAGTACGCGATTACCGTATATGAATAAATCGGATACAGAGTGTGCACGAGGCATGGTTGTGGTTGCGGCACCACATAGTATAAAAACAATTAGTGTTTAGCATGAGGTTGAAATCAGGTAGATATGGTAGAGTGTTTGGCTGTACGAATAAGTTAAGTTCTTTATTCAGGTCAAAATTTTCATAAAACTGTTGTCAACATAAAATAATTGAATTAAATTGAAACTACTGGAATTATATAAAATCAGCAGAGGAAATATTTCAAAATCATACATCCAATAATTTTAAAATTTAAAAAGTAATCGAAATTTCATGTAACTGATTTTGTCGAAATTTTTGTCACTTGCGTATTGAGTTGAAACCAAGGTGTACAATACGAACAAAATTTGGAAACTAGTAAATCTAATTCGACTGCGTTGGTAGAAATTCACAATACATTTAACGAAAACTTGGCCAATAATGTCTGGGCTTGTTGAAACTTAACTTTTGAAATTGTTCGATTATTTTTGGTTACTATTAACGGGGATCACTTGTTCCCAAATTATCCTTCGCGAATGTTGACAGACAAATATAATTTTGTTACAAGAACATTTAAGTTTTGTACGTAACCAGTAAATTAAAAGTGAGCTGGGCACAATTATTCAGCGTGACTAGAACGATTGAGTTTTCAAATGTGTAGAGTGGTCCAGCTGTGCACTGGAGCTCCCAGCATGATTTTTGAAAAACTGCCAAGTATTTTCTCAAAATTTTCACGTCGAGTTGTTCGGTCTGTCTGTGCCATTCCTTGAGAAAATCGGACGCTTCTTGGTTCAACATTCCAGCTGCGGCCAAGGCAGTAATCGCCTCAAACAAACAGCGCATCGCACAGAATGGAAAAACGACGTAAGAATGGAAATCCAAATGAGGGTAACGAATTGTGCCAAAAAGAAGGACTGCCGCATTCATGATTAGAATTGAAGGGAACCATTGCAAGTAGTACTGGAAGGCATCGTTGACCAAATTCGTGAGATATTGGACGTGACGATATTCCGTCGGAGTTGTTTCTGTTTCAATTGCCTCCAGGTCATTTGGACTATTCTCATCAGCTTCGTTACTGTCAGCCATCTTTCTGAAATGTTGTTACATTATAAAGCTTGTATTAAAAATATCATTTACCAATCGCGAAAAATACACCTTCTTAGCGAATGTCGATTAGTATTAGGGTTGGGGGCTTTCTCACTGTAGAAATTAGATGATTAACCATCATTTAACTCAGAACGTGATACCTGGATTCCGCCATCCCACAACTTAGAACAGATGACGAGACCTAAGTATAACCCCAAATTCTTTTCAATCTACTTCTTAAAACTAAAAATCAATGCTCAAATTCTCAAATTCTGCAATAATATGAGTGACCAGAGACTTAAAGAAAAGAACTTACAGCCCAGATTTCTTCGTCCTGGTTTGAATCCAAACGAATCCCATGAAGACCATAACCCAATTGAAGGTGTACAAGAACATCATATCAGTGATGCAAAGATTTTCAAAAAGAACGTACGGTAGAATTTCCCACCAAGGGATCGGTCTGTCTCCGGCGGATTTGCACGGGAAAATCAATGATGAAATATACTGGGGTGCACATGGAATGTTGAACAAGACGGTTGCGTGTACAGGTGGATTCACCATGAGCAAACTGCCACTGATCAAAATTATCACTGATACCCAGTCGGTCTTCTTCGATGTTTTCAACTTCTTTATCTCAGACAATGAATCTTCTAGAAATTACAAATTGTTTTCCATTTTAAATTTAAAAAATAGATTTTTGTTAACTACAGCTCTGGGATCTTCAAAATTCTACCGTGGTAATCAAATGTTCTATCTTTGGACATATTCGAAATTAGGACATTATCGCACTAAGAAAAATCGAAAAGTCAATAGTATCGTGGAAATCGATTAAATACAAAAATTATAAAACTTCTTACTCAGCATTCGCTCGCGATCCTCAAACATGGAATTTGCAAAGAATAAAATTTCCTCACGCTTGACATCAAATTGGAAATTGCATACCAGCATAAGCCAATAAGCCCAAACCCAGAGGTAATTCATGATCCGAATCCTTGACGGCACGTTATCCTTCGTCGTATCAATCAACCTTATCGTCATATAAATGAACATTGCAAGGATGAGAAGTTCATGGAAATGGTAGAGGATCAAGTGACGACGAGACGGTCTTTTAAGTCTGAATTTCTTCTCATCCCAACCGTACGGAAATATTTTGAGAAAACACCCGATTTTGAGAATATTCCCAACCATTTTGGTAGCATCTTCGTGAAGTGACATGTCGTTGACTATTATTTGTATTGACTCGAAGGAGGAGTGATTTGAAGTGATGAAAATCCACACCGAATCTTCCTTTTATAGTTCGCGAAGACTTTACGAATTCATAACCAATTTAGTTTTCTCCGCCTTATGAGTCTGTTTTAAAATTGGATCAAGCGTCTGAAGGAGAGATAAGAGAAACACACGCCGATTTTTCAGGCAGATATCGTGGCCAATTTTGATAATTTGACATTAAAGTGCCGAGCCTGGGAATCGTACGTTGTTCCAACTTCAAGATGCATAGCGTAGCTAAGCTATTAAATACCATTGTTTCTTATTCGGGTATTTATACCCAAAATTTCTGAATAATTTTAAATGGTTGAGTACCTTATTGATCACACGCGAATCACAGCGGTACTGTGTCATGTCTAGCATTGTAATACTGCATTTGGAAATACAAGTCAGGTACCGTCTTGATCGAGATTTGCGGACTCTAAAGTTATTCATAGCAAGTTCTAGAATATGAAAAGACAAATAACCTGACTTCATATGCATATCTTTTGATAAGATTGAATCCGGGTGAGAACGACTTTTACCGTCTGCTATTACAAATCAAGAAATATCCTTCCGGTGCACAATTTTATATGCAAGTCCACGGACTAATAGAAGACCACTTTTGTTTATGGTCACTTCAGACGAATCCGTAGATCACCCGTACCTTCTGAACATTTTTGTCACGTGAGTCTAGTAGCTTAGAATAGCTTAAAACTGTTCGGTACATTTCCAAGCCGTGGTCTGTATTACTCGGCCGGGCGAATACTCGGCTAGTTAATTAAGTTCTTTTATTCAGATCAACAATTTGAGAATACCGTTGTCAATATTCGTGCCTTAGGATATGCGGCACTTGGTGACTCTTCCACGTTAAAGTACTTATTTGTAATTGGCTTCTCGTTCCTCAGTTTAAAACATTTCTTCGTATTTTACTCTTAGAATCTTACGACTAGTGAAAGAATTGTTTATTATACTAATTATTTTATTTACTTTCTAGAAAATAGGAGAGACTGTTGAAATATTTGTGTTCGGTTAAATGTATTTTTATATTACTCAGTGTTTGGAGAGCAGAATCAGACGTCAGATCAAAATGTCTGCATTGTCTCAAAATATACTTATCATAAAATATAGATGTCGTAGGGAAATTCTCTGAAGATAGACAGTTCAGAACATATAATTAAAACATAGTTAATTGGATCTTACTAAATAACACGTGTCACATTACCGTCGTGCCAAATTTATTGCATTCGTACATAGGTTAATTAACACATAGCTTACAGATATAGAAAGAAACAGAAGCGGCTACTCAAAATTTTCCGTCTATTTCAGAAATGATAATTCTATTGTGGGTTCGGATGAGATCATTTCAATTCTATATAATCGGACCAATCCAAAGTCGTAATTGTGGGGTATGCAATCTTCGGTATATTTTACGTTAAAGTTCGCAGATTTCAAGCTGTAATAATACGATTAACTTTCTTGGTTTGTGGCTCGAACCATTGGTCTCTAAATTGTTAAATGGCAAATCCGTAGAATTCCAAACATATCATTTATCACTATTATACAAGGGTTCGGTATTTCTGAAACTTCAAGCGATATCCGATATCGGATCGGAAAACTTAACCGACCGATTCAAGACATATCCACACAATCATCAACTACGACTGCTTATTATTTATTAATTCGTACCTTCACATGTCCGCCGTACGTTCGTGCTTACTCTCACGTGAATTTAATTGTGATGATGTGATTAAGTGATGAAAGTGATAGTAAGTACAATTACAATGATTTTCTAGAACGTAGTAGTGGAATTAAAATATAATTACAATCATGTGTCAAGTGATCGAAATCGTCCGTCAAGGGTAAATGATCGTAAAATATAATGTAATGGTTCCTTTCAGACCTAACCGTTTAAGTATCTCTTGCTAGAATTATGCCAATAATTAATTATTCTAGTTTCTGAAGATGCTAGACAGAAATCAAAATTTTATGAAAGCCCAAATTCATTTATCATTTTAGAAATTCAAACCATCATTCCCAAATAAAGACACAAAAAATTTCAATCCAGGATCAAACTGATTTAATTTTAAAATGTAGTCTGAAATTTTCCATCAATTGACTGACACACTGGTCTTTCACTTCTTAGGATCTCTGCCGTTTTCCTAGTTTTGTTACATAAATGTTGAAATTATGAGCATTCCATTAGAATGAGTGAAATCGTATTCATAAATGTATTAGTGATTTTGACATAATATGTGTTGTGGATTGCGGCATTTAGAAATGAACAATAAATTCAATTTCATTTTCTACTATTTTATAATTCTATTTAAAAATGATGCTCTATATTTTCGTCATTCCAAGTAGTCCATGCCGGAAGGCAATGTTTTGTCCAACAGAAAATTCTCCTTAACTGTCAAGTTCTTGTGGATGGTAAGACAATCACTCAGCACACTGGCGGGTTGAATCAAAAATCAGCGATTAAACAAATAAATTAGATATTGAGTGTGAACGAGTCATGGTTGCGGCGTCACATATTTTAAAAACAATTAGTTCTATTGTAGAAGGTTGTGTTCAGATAACGATCGTAGGAGCTCACAGCACTGCTGGGTGAAAGAATTATAAATACTAGAATTACATAAAATCAGCAGAGTAAATATTTCAAAATCATATGCATCCTAAATTTTCTTAAAAGCCTTTCCCTTAAAATTGTAGCCGATTCCAGCTTGAAACCGACGATTTGTTGAAGTGCCGATTACACATGATCGGCAAGTTTACCGTAATAAGTCCTGCCAGATTACCTGAATCTGGCTCTGGAAGATTTTCTGATCTTGCGCTGGCATATGGAATCTCCACTTTAAACCTAAGTTAATAAATTGTCAGCATATTCCATACGAATTCAAAAAAAGTTACTACGTCTTTATTAACCCACGTTATTTATTTGAATCTGGCGATTTGCCAGGCCATTAAGCCTGGTGAAATTCGATTTCAGAACAGGGTAATCTATTCTTAATGAGCCGTCCAACCACCGTCCATTGCGAACGCAGCTCCAGTACACTGTTCCGCAAACTCGGAGCAAAGGAATGTCGCTAAACCTCCCACCTGGTCAATTGTCACAAATTGTTTGGACGGATGTTTTTCCTCCAAAATCTGCATTGACGTAAATAAGTTATTTGTTTTCCTCAATTCTGAATATTCGTCAATTTGTTTCTGCGTGTATGGAGTAAGGACATATCCTGGACAAATCAAATTGCTCGTCACCCCAGTCCCAGCTGCCTCCAATGCAATGACCTTTGACATTCCATTAAGTCCATGTTTTGCCGCCACGTACGCAGATTTATTCTAGATTAAATAAATGCAATAAATAGATCAGATAATATAAAATTCGTCCATCGGGTTAGATCCAAATAGTATAGGACGAAGGGTGAAGCGCGGTGGTACTAATGCATTCGTCAAAATGAGGTAAATTTTGAACCTGCATAGAATGGTTGGGAGTTATATCTCCCTCGTAGGGATAGAAAATAGCCATTATTTGGCTCAGAATGTGTGACATTTCAATTATGTCATCAACTCAGGATAGATACTAAGTCCAGAGTCCAGTTGTTCAATTTAATATTTGACCCAAGCCTTCAATATTTGACCCAGGCCTTCAATATTCGACCCAAGCCTTTAATATTTGACCCAGGCCTTCAATATTTGACCCAGGCCTTCAATATTCAAGCCAAGCCTATAATTTTTAACCCAATCCTTTAATATTTGACCTAGGCTTTTAATGTTTGACCCAGGCCTTCAATATTTGACCCAGGCCTTCAATATTTGACCCAGGCCTTCAATATTCGAGCCAAGCCTGTAATTTTTAACCCAATCCTTTAATATTTGACCTAGGCTTTTAATGTTTGACCCAGGCCTTCAATATTTGACCCAAACCTTTAATATTCGACCCAAGCCTTTCATATTTGAACTAGGCCTTTTATATTTGACCCAATCCTTTAATATTTGACTAATTTTACACAAGCCCTTAATATCTGACCCAGGCCTTCAATACTTGAGACAAGCCTTTAATGTTTGACCCAAGGCTTTAATATTTGACACAAATGTTAAACTATTCACTCACCGCAGAAGCAACGAGACTATGAGATGAGCCCATGTGAATCAATCGTCCCCATTTCCTCTGATACATTTGTGGAATGACTGTGCGACTCAGAATAAAGGGGACAGTGAGGTTGATATGAATCATTTCTCGCCATACATCGAGTGAGTAATATTGAAGTTCACATGGGGACTGTCTTCCAACGTTATTCACAAGAATGTCCACTTGACCCAAAGAACTCGTAGCTTTTTCAATCAGGAGTTCACAGTTACCTTCCTTTGTAATATCGAGGTTTATATACTCTGGGGATTTTCCTCCTTGAAGGTCCGAGATTGTTTTGATTTGGAGTTGGATATCATTTTCGGTCTCTAAACCGTGCATGCAGATAAGGGCTCCAGCCTTTGAGAGCGCTTGAGCAATTCCCCAACCAATTCCACTCGTTGAGCCAGTAATCAGTGCTTTTCTTCCAGCCAGCATTTTGATGATCCAAAATCGGAAGTAGTCAATGCAGAAAAATTTACGTTATATCCATTGCAATTTGTGCCAGCTGAGAAAGATTTCCTGATTTCATTTCAGAGCCGAAGTTACGTAAAGCTATATCGTCGTTCTTGGTTACCAAATCTAATTAAATTAATTAAAATTCGCAATAGAATTACGAGTGTTAAAAAAACCCAAAGAACTGTGTCATTTTGTAAAACATGTTGAATTTATTACAAATGCGTCGGAATTAATTAATATATATAATTGTATAGTCAAATCACATGATCCATACAACTACATTTATTTGTAGCACGAACGAATGACCTTCAGAATCATTGAAATGTGACCTCTATCGGCATGTCCAACCAGCGTCGATAGTATAAGCAGCTCCGGTCACCTCATCCGCCTCTGGTGAGCATAGAAACTTTGCAACTCCTGCCACCTATCCAAAATCACGAAACACATTATTACTGGTAAATCCAATTCTTAGCAGTCACTGTTGACCTCACGAGTCAAGATGACGAATTCTAATCTCTACCCGTACGGGACAACCAATTTTGTTATACCATTTGGGAAAATCGGTCTGTTTTTCTACAAACTATCCGAATAAGACCGGAACAACTCCCCAGAAAATTAAAAGGAAGGAGATGCATTCACGTTTGTGACCCCAGGAAGGTTCCGATTGAAATTCACTGTTGTGTTGTGAGGGTCAATCTTAACGAAAAAATGCCATTAAAACACCCACCTGTTCCGCCGTTATAAATCTCCCTGACGGATGTTTATCATGTAAGAATTGTTCCCTGGCCATCGTTTCCTTAATATTTCTAGTATTAGCCAAAGCATCAATCTGTGCTTCAACAAGGGGAGTGTAAACATAGCCTGGACAAATTGTATTGCTCGTGATCCCAGTCCCAGCCATTTCGAGGGCAATGACTTTTGACATTCCATGAATCCCATGTTTTGAAGCCACATACGCAGACTTGTTCACAGAGCCGACCAAACTATGAACCGAACCCATGTGAATTATTCGACCCCATTTCCGACTCAACATTTGTGGAATGACGAGTTTAGTCAAGAAGAATGGAGCAATGAGATTGGTATTGAGAAGTCTTTGCCAATGCTTGATTGGAAAAATATGAAATGGAGAAGTGAATTGAACCCCAGCATTGTTGACCAAGATGTCTACTCCACCCAACTCAACATTGGCTCTATGAACCAAATAATCACAATTCCCCAAATGGTTCAAATCCACATCACAGTATGGTGGACGTGTACTCAAGTGAAATGATTCGATCTCATTCTACAATAAAAATATATAAAAAAGATGTTTAAAAATGTCGGGTTCAGTAACAACCGTTCACCCTTCTTCATTTTCTCCATAAGATTGCATGAAAAGAAATAGTGAAAATACCCGGATTTTATTAAAGACCCGGGTTCTATCGAAGACCATGTTGAATTAGAAAGAATACGACAACAAAATTTACAGGAGAGAACAAACCTGAAGTTCACGAACTCCTGGGCTCCCTGGAAGGCCATGGAGCATGACTCGAGCTCCGGATTTTGCAAGAACTAAAGCTATAGCTTTACCAAGTCCACTCGTTGACCCGGTCACAATCACGCGTTTGTCTCTTAACATCTTTGCAACTGAAAATTGAAACAAAATTGTGTAGAAATTGTAGTTCGGAAATTTTAAAGTTTAACATGTTCAGCAAAGTTAATGGTTTTTAGAAGTAAAGTAAAAAAAAATCGGAATTTTAAATCATTTTACGTGAACGGAAGAAATTTTTTCCTTTTTCTCTCAAGGATTTTCAAATACAGTCAAATTCTGGAACAGACCCGACAATTAATTCAGGTCTGATATAAATTAACGTGATGTTCTTTAAACTTCTAATCCATAGGGTTGGGTACAAAAATCAACCAACTTCATGCACAACTTGTTTTCCAAATCACAACCATAGAATAAGATATTTGTTCAGCATAAAATGTGCTCACCTTTTCAAAGTGATACTCAAAGTGATGTCTAAAGTTGGTCTAATCTTATTATCTGTAATCGCTAGTGATTGAGTCAGACGTCTCAGCAATTTATTATTCACCAGATTCAATTTCTTAATGCTGTTGATATTTTTTTTGTATAAGTTCTTTCTTCCGTTGCGAAAGCAACTGCCATGTGAAATGTGCAAGTGCATCGTCAAAGGAATAATGTTGGAATGCTAACACCTACATATTTGACACACTCTTAAGTGACGATTCCACTTGGCAGGTCATGACCTGCGAATTTTTACAATACACCTTGCAATGAATCTTGTAATGAAAACTCCGTACTCCGCGAGTTAAATGCTTACCTATATGATTTTGTAATGGAGATTACTAAAGTACTTAACTTTATTTATGTACATATCATAAATATATTTACCTGCATATAAACACGTCGTAGGTAAATTAAAACGAAGATGCAAAATTAAATCGTGTTATTTATACGATTACACACAGTTTTATAAATATCTTTTATATTTTATATTATCCCATCATTTCTGGAGTAGTAGCGTTAAAATCTGCAGTCGTGTTACACATAGTTCCGTTAAAATCTGCAGTCGAGTTACTCATAGTTCCGTTAAAATCTGCAGTCGAGTTACATAGAGTTCCGTTTCCGTTGAATTGAGGGATGGGTTCAAACGGATACGTAGTCCGCGTTATTAGGCCTCCACGCCTATCGTTATATGAGGCAGCAAAATAGAAAATTGTAGTCAGGACCCCAATGAGAATGATTGAGCTGAACAAAATTTTATTTCCGGTACAACTTTGTGAGTTCCATTTCGGGTTCCGCTTGTGTGGTTCGATGAACTGGAACTCCTGTCAAAAAAGAAACGGTAATTATGGGTAAAAAATAATGAATTACATCTAGACCGGCTTGTTAAAGGTAGAAATAAAAGTGGCTACTTCGTAAAATTCGATTAGTGATACTCTTACCAGCATGAACATTGCTCCCATAAGTAAGGCTTTCCGCGTCGGGTCTAATTCTCCCGGAAATTCTATTCCAGTATCGACTTGAGAAAACATTTTCGGGTTCCTTCCACCCCATTCCTTTGTAATTTTTCCAAACTCTGGAGCCCTCCTGTCATCCGGGTGACACACGTAAAAGTCAAACTGCCTTAATAGCCAACGCCAAGACAAACCGAATAGTCCACGAATTACAAACAATTTTTGACCGTCATCATCAAAAATATCAAATACTGGAGTTATAGGATTTTTCCTCTGAATAATTTTCCCTAGTAATTGTCCATTCCCATGATGCATGTCCAAGTTCTGAAATAAAATCGAATTAGTCAGTCCGTTACAAAATCTTGCTATCCATTATCATTTTGCGATGTGCTGGGTTCGTGGTGATTGTAATAGTGTAGCCAAAAACCTCTCTTTAAAGCAACCACCACACATTATCAGTCCGAGGGATCGAACCCTCCACATAACATAATGAAAAGAAAATTATTTGGATTTTATTTTCAAATGCTCTTCGTTGTTAAACTTACACTCCCACAACAAGTTCCACCCCAGTAACAGAGGGCACAATTAAATGGACGATTTAAGGTCATCACTAAAACTCCTGCATTATCATAAACGTGCAGTTCGAAAGGGCGGTTCTCACGCATGAACCCGCGCTGAAAATTCGTGGAATTCTCATTAACAATATAAATCCGTTTCCCAGAAATATTCACCACTTCATAGCGCAAACAGCTTTGGAGTCCAATTGCAACTGTGGAAAACAAAATTAAATTTTCAGAAAATTAAGCGGAATCTGCCTATAAAAATGGTTAGTAAGCCTGAATTGGTATCAAAGATGTGACTCTTCTCTAGTGAAGTTACTCTCGAGGCCTCATCTACCCAGATAATTTAACCAAGCTCCCTGAGGACCAAGAACCATGCGAACGCACAAACGTGCAAGTATTTGGGAAGTGGGCAGACTAGGAATTGAACCCGGGACCCGTTGGATTAGGCCCGGGCCGGAACTAACTACGTTGAGCCTTGCCAAGGTTCCCTATGTGATTTGTGCTAATGAATTTGACTTACTTTCCTCAACGTCGATAAACGGCCTAACGAAAATATGGTAAAGTCCTACGAGGAATTCCAACCCATGAAGAACACCGGGAGTCCGAACGACTAGTTCCACTGACGGGGGGACTATATAACTTGTATCTGTTAAGGAAAATAAACTGTTCTTGAATTTTTGACGCATTAGGAATAAAAAATATTTTTTAACCTTCATCAGGATTTGTCTGAGCCACTGAAGCAGTCGATGAGGGTGGTGCAATATTTCCACTTGCACTTTTTACAACTGGAATTCCCGGAACCTCAAGTATATTAGTTTTAGGTTCACCCTTACTTACTTCAGCTAAATCGGAGTAAGTATATTAGTTCATTCAAGAATTAATTATTTGAACCGTTATAATTATAGACGATGACTAAACATACGTGTTGAAGTCCCATCCATTTCTAAGTTCCTAGCTTAGAGATGTCTAAGGTTTATGTGACAACTTTCTTATCAAAATTCAAGTAGGGACAGATTCATTTTTGAAGTTTGCATATTTCACTTGTATCCGAAGATATTTTATTTTTGAAGTAAACAATGAGGAGCTGATAATAGAAACAAACAAACAAATAGTCTTGGATTTGAGAGTTAGTGTTGTCCGGGGGAGTTTTAAAACTCCGTAAAAACATGCGTTGGACGGACGCATCAGGGAATTCTTATTCGTCCATTCCATAAAGGTGTATTTCTGAAACCATAATAGCCGTCTGCATCGATCTATCGGGAAGTATAGAAAAGTGTAGCTAAACTAATCACGAAATCATAAACTCGGAATGCAATATGCAATTGTTGGGAATAGTCCAATACTTAGAATTAATGAACAATGTTGCCTTTTGAAGAAATGTCGATAACGATTGCAGTATGTTATAAAAGAAAAAAAAAACATAAATAATATATTTCATTTAAGTTCGAGCTATATTCAAAAGCAAATCTAAGAAAAGATAGCATTTTAAATTAAATTGACTTGAGTTTTTGTCTTCATCATATTTAATCTACGCGAGATAATTTAATCCACCACAATCCTGGGACGCTTGATTGATTGATTGATTTTTTATTAGCGTGATATTCCAAAGCATTCAAACATACAAGTATGCAAATCTTGAGATTGATCAGTCGCGAAGTAAGTGACTTTTAATAATTGGAGCCAAGTAGTAATAAGTAGCCATTGCGCAATTATAAAAGGTTAATGGATTTTAAATTAAATGATTATAATCGTTCTAAGCATTTGTATGAAATATTTATGAAGTTTCAAGAGTTCTCGGCATGTGATAATCTTTTTGAATCGAAGTCAAAGAAGAATTCCGATAACACTCTTTCAGAGAATTCATGTAATAGAAAATAATCGTACAGTTGGAACTGAAAACATGTTTAAAATTGTATGTTTGAAGTGCAATGCCAAATCATAACCAAATGGGTAATATTTATAACTAGAAAGAAAGCGCATAAGGACGAGTATACCTAGCCATAGGAAACAAATATAAGCGTTATACCAGTCTACTGTGCCCCATCATCATATAGTGACATTTCTGAGTCCAGTTGTATTTGCATGCTCCGATAGTCCCTGTACGATCGTCCGGCAATTTTTGGGTCGGTACCCGACATTCGGGACCATTTGTTAGTCAATAAACCCTTCCCCGCCGTCGCCGTCACATAGAAAATTGAAATCTCATGCTCTCTGGATACTTTTTGGAGGTCATTCATTTTATTCAAAATTGGATGATGACATCAAATCTTAAAAAATGCATTCCCGATCCGCCCATGTGAAGATAATTTTTCTGGCATTGCCGGTTTTGGCTGGATTGCGTCACAAATGAATAAACAGACAGAGAGATATCATCTCGACGTTATTAAAAATCCGATTGTCCTGATTAAAAATGATACATTGTCAAAGTGTACTTCGAACCGTCTGATTCGTACTGATACATCCTTCGCATGACCATTCTTTATAATTCCTTTAAAAATTGAATATTGTTTTGCACGGTGACTCACAATTTTTACTTTCATATCCGAGTCACGACAGCTACTGAAAGATTGCAATTATATTTATTATTTAAATACATTCACGTTATCGTTTGTCGAATGTTAGTTGGATTGAATTCAGGTAACCATTATTTAGTGTTAATATTTACAGAATACTGCCGACGGACGGAGAAAATAGTAATAGACTACCCTGTACTTTCTATGTGGGAACAATACACGTGTAAGCGTATAAACTTTGGAATGTAATCAATGAATAATTCTTAAGAGGGTCAAACAATAAAATTCCTTTCGCAAGGATGACGGCGGACGTTGCATGCTTCACTGTATTCGCCATTTAGTCGGAACTTATTCACAAATTTGGCACGCGATTTAGTTAAATGTTAAATTATTCTCATTTTTCATTGTAATTCTTTGAAACCGGTAATTCACTGCTGTTAAAAGAGCGGACGAGTTTAGCTATTGAGCATTTCATCTACCACTGCTGCAGAATCTCATTTTGCTATAAATTAAGATAGAAATAATTCCGAGATTATTTTCCAAATTCTAATTATTTTCAATATGTTTGTGAAAGCCGTATTGTGTTTAGCTGTCCTAATCATGGCGGCTTCTTTACTAAACTCAACAGACGGGAAGAAAGTCAAGGGCAGTAAGTTACGAATAAAAATTGTTGAAACGTTGAAATTAATCTATTACTCAAATCGGTATACTTTTTAGAGTCTGAAAATTCGACGACCATGGCTGCAAGTGCGAGCTGCGATACTGTGAAATGTGGAGCAAACAAGACTTGTGTAATGACACAGGTTCAATGTTTTGCAGCTCCATGTCCAAAACAACCAACCTGTCAATGAATATTTGAAGACCAATATTTTGTTCAAAAGCTGATGAATAGAAAATGATAAAAAAAAATTTCGCAGATCAAAAAAAGAAGTGGGACAAAATTTAATTGAATTGTACATGCGTTGCATGCAAATAGTTGTATTAAATAAAATTGGGCGAATTAATAAATTTTATGACAGTAGGAGTGTGAATGCCTCATTTCTTCATTAATTCTTGAATCAGGGTGTTACGAAATTTTTCTTTCTTTGGATTCAGTATCAGTAATGATGATTTTTCATGTTAGATTTCCGCAAAAGCATGAAGTGTACTAGCTAGGGGCAGGGGTGGTGAACAACTCGAATTCTCCGTAGATCGTTTCATTTCCGTTACGTGCTAATTCTTTATTATCGCATGTCAAGATTAACGAACAATAATAATGTAGATAATGTAAGTGTACGACCAGATTTTGACAGTAATAAAAGAAGTTTTGCTTATAATAGTGTATTGTCGTCAGATATTTTTATTTGCAGTCAAAGATCATGATTGGGAAATAATTCCGCATTCCCGATTTTTAATTCATTTCATATTCAACACTTCATTTTTTTTTCTTCAGAATTTCATTTGGAAAATTGAATTGTCGCCATCGTATTTCAGGATCATTTTATTTTTTCGATAACAGCTAAAACAAATGGGATAGCTCGTTAGAAATAACAGCTGAAATGGGATTTCACCACCACACTTACTTCAACTTACTACTGCGCGTTCGCGCACAGCATGTGAGCGAAAATGAAAAAAATAACATTTTTTACCTTTTCCAGCCGTTTTTCATTATCTTTAGCCGGAAAAGCTGTGAGAACTTCAAAATCTTGGAAAACCTACTTGACAAACACATTCCCATATCATATGTATATGTTGGCGGCCATATATACAATCCGGCATTATAGACAATGCCTGGGCGTTAAATGCCGGTGACTCCTCGCTGTATAGTCACAGCCTAGGCAACGTGTATAATGCCCTGGATTGGCTCTTAAATTTATTTATATTTAAAAATAGCTTTTGTGTCTATTCACTAAGGATAATACCAAATAGTCGTTCCTTGCTTCCAGTGGATTCAATTACAATTAATCTAGTTAATAATTATACCTTATGAACTATAGTTTTAGATTATAATACGGGCTAGGCATTGTTCATACGACGTGTGGTATTTGGCCTGAAATGATGAAGATGTACTGGAAGAGACTAAAAACAGTGTATAATGCCCGGTCCTTGTAGACAAGGCCTTGTACACAAGGCCTTGTAGACTAGGCCCTGTGTAAACAGAGCCTAGGCTTTCTTCATATGGCGTGTGTAGTTGGCCTGAGATGAGATGATGTAATTTTAAGGTAGTGGAACGAAACGACATTTCGTGGAACCCGAATTATCGAAATTGTTATTTGAATAAATTATGTTCGTGTTAAGCTGATAAATTAAATACTGGAGAAATTTTAACTTTGTAACCACGGCAAGAAGTGAACAAACAATAAATTGTGCGTCTTTTTCCCTGAACGCCCTGTACTTGTTACGTACGTGGTTCAAATATTTGAAACAGCTTGTCGATCCTAATTTATTGTCAGTCAATAACTTTGGCAGGCATTACAGTTCGAATTGTTTTGTTTTGTCGTAATCGCATCTGATCCGGATTTGGAGATGCAGTGAGATATTTTAATAAATACACCTCTATAATTAATTCCGAATTTTAGATATTCAGAACTATTTCACGATTTTAGACCTGATATTAATTTCGTATTCATGCATTATTCTAATATCGGCCTAGTGGCCTCGACATTCACATAAGACTCCAATATTCGCAATTATGAGAGGTGCAATTTAATCAAAATCATACAAGCATGACCAATTTGCATTTTGTTCATACATATGAATATTTGAAAACAGTACCAGAATATTTGGACTTATAGCTGAGAAAATGTCAAACGATGACATTGCCTAACATGAAGCTGCAATGAAAGTGGACTCATGGACATTTTTAGTTTTTCTTCAAAAATTGTTTCAAGATTAAGCGTTGGGGAAATGCGAAGGCAACAAAATATGTGGAGAAAGAATATGATCACGTTATTAAAATTGTGACGAAATCTATACTTCCTCCGGGTGGAGATGCAGATCGATTTGTCGCAATCGTTAGAACGCCGGAGATAATTTATGGAGAAAGTATTTGGTGACTCTTGGACAAAATTAGTTGTAGTCGTAGTAGAGCTTCATTGAAGTATTCATCTATCAAGTATACGATAGAATTAGGTTTGTTCCTTGCTCTATCTCTCATGCGTTTATCCAAAAAGATTTCACGTGGTAAACAACTGAACAGCAATCAACTACACCTAAAATCTTCTTGGATTTATTATATTTTATAAAAAAAATTGAAATCGTTATAATAAACTCAAATTCTCAAAAAACTTTATCTTCTGAATAGCAAGTTTCAGCTACCTAACCAAATATTTCTCACCAATTATCTCGTTTTCTCTAATCGATTCCACCAAATACATCGCCCCTTAATCAAGAATCGACGCGGTGTTTGAATAAAAGACTGGTATTTTCTGCTGTCATTTCTGTATTTCTGTCTTCAGATTTTATTTCAAATTCAACAGAGTAAATCCACTTCTTGTGGTAAGTAATATATTAATTTAAACTTTTTAAATCCCATAAGATTGAATCTCCATACACGATGGAAGGAAGTACTTGTCATCACTAAGTATCACCAGCTTCTAAATAGTTCAAATTGCCAAATTACTCCCTGTCCAAATAGTCAATTAAGTATGAAAAACTTGTAATCCGTATTTACCCTTCTTGTTCAAGGCATTCGCACTCATTGCCACCCCAGCGTTGTAGGCCATAGTCTCTAAAGATTATAACCAAAATTAATAATTGTAATTTAATGATAAATTATGATACAATCGGTTCGAGTGAAATTTTACCCCGTTTTGTGAGGAAGACAGGATTACCCTCCGTATCAGAATCAAATCCGTGACAGCATTTATTACAACCAGTATTACACTGCGCTCCATAAACAGCCGTGGCTTCAAAATTACAAAAAGTCAATAATAATAATTTAAGTCACTTAATTATCTATCTAACTATCCGACTATTGATGACAGTTATTGTGATTACCTGAGATTGTCAATACCAGTAAGATAATCAGAACCTTCATCGTAAAGAATAGAGACAATTATTGCAGAAATGTTAGTCTAGAACTAAACTAAGTATTGAACCAAGAAAATTATTCAAAATAAAATACGAATGTTTCCGTGTTTATGACCTCGTTCTTTGATCAACATATTCATGACAGCATTTGTTTTCAAAAAAATATTTTCGCTTCTGAACTTCTGGTTACAGGTATACTTAATAGGTCAATAAATACACGTAGAGCAAGTCTCAATTATATGTAATTTCAATTAAACTTTGTATGTAGTTCTCGTTTTCTTAAGACTTATTTCATCAAATACGGTCCACTTCCTTACAACATGTAACCCTGAAAAGTTTGGCCGAACATTTCATTTTATATATACATAATATATATAGTCGTGTATTGAAAACTGAAACCTGCCGAGAGGAATGCTTTTATGTTGCACAATCGTTTGTAAGAAAATATAGAGGAGTTTTTAAATAAAATATTTGCAATCCTTTTACCATAATTGTCTATATGCATGTGGTATCATTTCTCAAGGTTCAGCTGAGTAAAATCGAAATGTTCACTGTACCAGCGCGTGTCCATCCTATTTCCACAATTTCAAACTTCACACAATGTTTCAAATATATTTGTGCACCAAATGCATCTCGAGAACCAAATAATTGCACAAGAAAACAAAATATTTTTTACAGATCTGGATGCTTGGAGCAGCACTCATTGTGGTTCAACACTGGCAATCAAATTGCAATTTAGAAGTGGTCAGAGAGCACCAAAATATTATTTTCTGTTGAAACAATTATTATCGTCTGTTTCGCAGTTTCGTTCTCAACCCGTTTGTCAAAATGAGATCAAAATGTGTTAAAATTTGTGTGCAATAAATTTTAACCAGAAATAAATGGCCACTGATTTTGAAAAGCGTATTCTCAAGGCGAAATTGTGCTGGTTAAAAGAAACTCATTTCAGGCATTCCGTGGGCCAAATCCAAACGATTTTTTGCACAACCAAAACCAAGCCAATTCCTCTTGGCACCACTAAACTAAGACCGGTGGGCTCTGAGCTTTTAATATAAAGTTTATTTTCTCATGCTATACTTTGGGTTTTTCTCTAATACTCACAGTGAACAAATACATTTTGAACCCAGTAAAATATCGTCATGTGTTTCTAAATCGAGTTGACATAGCTTCACAGTTGCGGAGGTCAGACAGAGGTTCTCAGTTCCGATTTCAGGTTTGTCGAAAGTATTGAATATTCCGGTGCTCTCTTGTTTCGGTCACTGGGTCGTAGTTACATCAAATGGAACATCTTCGCCCAGGCTCAGTGTTACGGAGTTGTACTTTGGAAATCTCTGGAGTTTGTATCGGTTGTAAATTCATTTTCTCGACTACGGTGGCAAGTGGCAGACCGGTTACGTTTTACTCATAACTCATTTCTAAAACCACTGATTTTGTTAGGTGCCTTGATACCTGGGTTAATTTATTTCCTTATTGTCAAAAGCGATGCCTTCTAATGAGATCATTTTGACAAATGGTTAATTCATGTCTGGATTAATTAATACAATATTTTTTGCCAATCACATTTATTTACTTCGTTGTAAATTATACAGGGTGTCCCAGAAAAAGCGCATAATTGTTTGACTATATTTTGGCGTTAGTTACAATAAATTATGTTACGGTGAGGTCGGAATTATTGACAAATCCTGAGAATTTATTTTTGTCGTTAACCACACACTAATTTTATTAACTTAAACCGGACGTTAGGCTTATGGATAAGTCCCACTGTTCCAACAATTTTTATTTTTATGGGTTACGTTGATAAAATAGGGAGATTTAAATGCACGTAAAATGAGCTTACGTGACGTGTGTTTTTAACTTTCTCCGAGAAAGTCACGTCAA